>JANAVB010013598.1:19149558-19417267 GCA_029216955.1 Iris pallida | reverse complement strand
CTAATCCTCGCTGAGCTCATGAGCAGGCCCAAACTGGGCTTAGCCCAGCCCATGCGAGCCCAGGCCCGAGACCCCTCGCCCCATCGATTTTGTTAACATCAGAACAGTTATATTAAGAGATGCGATCGGGTAGAAAGAAAGGGAGGAAACCCTAACTCTTCCCCACCTCGTCTCGACAACTACCGACCCTTGAGACCGCCGTGCGCTGCCGTACGGCCGTCGGAGGCCGCATGGACGGCAGCGCGCTCACAGCACATTGACATCAACAGCGCCTAGCGACCCCACTTCGCGGGCGAGTTTCTCCACCCATCGTGCAGTCGATTTGTGATCAACCTGAACAAGTTCGAGCACAACATAAACAACTCCTAGTCCCTTTAATTCGTTTGATTTTAGCCGCTCTAGGTTTTCGGAAGATCGACTCCAAGTTGACAAAAATTCTGTTCGTAACAGGGTATCGTACTATCCTCAGACCCCATTTTAGAAGGCCGATTTCGGTTGAACTATGGACCAACACAAGAATCTAATTGAACATTTTTTAGACAACATATACGAGGTTAAACCATTCTTGTAGTTCCTGATTTCATTAAGTATGTACTAAGTGATTAGATTTCCAAAATCGGAAAAACTTATAAAACTATTTTGAAAACTTAGAAAATTTACCGACACGACGTACGTCCCACCAAATCGGGAGACGTGGTCGCACACCGTAAGAATTAAAAGGCGCGTACGGATATTGCAAACGTGTGGGCTTTGACGAATTTAAATTGGTCGCGCATGCGCGACGAATTTGAGGCGTATCCGTCGAAATACACCGTATCGGCCTCTGTGCAAAATTTTTCAATTATTTTGTGCACATTCGTCAGATCGAGACAAAACTTATGCCAACAGGACCGCATCATTTTTTTGGACCTGTATGCCAAGTTTGGTATGATTCTTTGACAGTTGATCGGATCACCGTTTTGTGGGCCCCACGATCCGATTCAACGAGCGATTTTGTGCACGGCCCACCGAATCCAACTTTGGATATACGGTTGAGTTTGTATCATCAAAACAAATTCGTAGACATATAATTTAAAGACTTTAGAGACCATTGACTCTGGCACACTTTTCGGTGCAAAGCGGTACAACACGGACATCGTTTTTGTCCAAAATTACCGTTCTGTTGCTGTGTCCATTTGGACTTAAGGACAGCCAATCCTAGCTAATTTGACTATTCTAGAATGTTAGCATTGTCTATTTCAACTTTCGGAACAGTTGTGATGATTTGGACTTCATGGCTTAGTAGTTAACTATATTTTGTTGGATCTGCGTGCAACCACCAAGTAACCTTGTATCCCTCTACAGTTTATTTACATACATATTTCTGTTATTATATAGTTTTACTGGTTGATTATTGACATATGATTTGTACATCGTGCATGCTAGTATATATATATATAGTCCTTGTTTATAGTTAATTTTGTGGTTCATATTGGATTGGTTCTCTTATGTATCTTGATTGGATCGTCGTCGTCATCACCTGTACTTGGACTGAGTCGCATCGTGTCATAGGATGAATAAGTCATAATGGAACTGTTGTACCTTGAATTCTTGAAGCTAACCTGCGAGTCCACACTAGGGGCGAGGGTTAGTAGCTTTTTGTACCTTGATTTTGTGAAGCTAACCTGCGAGTCCACACTAGGGCGAGGGTTAATAGTTTATCTGTATCTTGATTCCTGAACCTAATCTGTGAGTCCATACTAGGGGCGAGGGTTAGTAATCTTCCGTACCTGCGAGTCCACACTAGGGCGAGGGTAATTTTCTGAAGCTAACCTGCGAATCCACACTAGGGGCGAGGGTTAGTAGTTATCTGTTCAAACCTGTGAGTCCACACTAGGGGCAAGGGTTTCAGTATTCAATTGGTTATCCATTGACATCGTGATATCGTATTCTCTTGTTCTTCTCCAGCATTTATTTATGCATAGTGGTTCTTCCAGACGTGTATAGTCGTGTTTTTATATTGATTAGTCTTTTCCCGTTTATTTCTGTATTTTTTATCGCATGATAACTGCTAGATAGGCATGTTTTATGTATCTTGCTATATCCCCTGAGGACCTGATGATCTCTTCAGGTTTAGTGAGTGCATGAAGTTAGCTATTAGTTCTGGATGGCGGATGGGATGATACGCTTGCGGGATTCAGGTATCATTATTACGTTTGTTATCCTTTCGTGCTTTACATTCCTTATCATGAGATATCTTGCTTATTGACTCAGTTTAGAGACCCTTGTCATATTTCTTAGAGTCTTATCGGACATATATGCTAGTGGGCTTCAGACCACGACCGATAGCGTTCATTCATGTTTCGTACACATATTGTGGATTTGAGATATAGTTTTGTTTTGCCATGATTTGGCAGTTTACCATAGCCGTGACAGCGTTTACGTATTCGAGCCGGGCTGGAGTCCGCTTGATGCGTAGCTGGCTTGCTCACGAGCTCGTATCCGAAAAGCGGGTACGAGTCATGACAAGTTTTTTGGTGGCCCATGCAGGTCAGAACATATCATATCGGTTACGTAACTGTACTGATACGAGCCTACGAATATGACTAAACCCTTAGAAATCTCAATCCACTATGCCTTGGAAATTCTCCTAGAAATTCTTTACGTCCTTGAAAACTCCATATTTGCTCTCAATTATACTTCCTTGCTTTCTGTATCATTGAATTCTCGTCCCTTTTATTTTGAAGTGACAAACGATCGTGTTGCCTAGGATTTATCAGAAGTTCTTAAGTTATAGTATAATATTGCTTGATTATTGAATATTTTGTTGTCTATATATAAGAAGGGATTATAGATGCCATACACCCTAGATAACGGTTGGTAGAATTATTAACAACCAGTTGGAAGGAGATTAGATTTTAGTGACCGTGTTTTGAGGAGTAGTATGGCCAAAGGTGGGTAGAAGTTCTCAAGTATTCGGAGTTATAAAATGACTAAATAAGGTTATAAAATATTTTTGAGAAATTAAATTTGAGGAGATTAAGGTGATAGTAGACTTTGAATTTTAAGGGATAGTCATGAATTAGAATTTCGAGGACGAAATTATTTTTAAGGTGGGTAGATTTGTAGCTCTCCTTCTCGAAATTGTTTTTAAAATATTTTTATTTATTTATTTGATTTAAATGGCAATTTTTATAATTTTATAAATAATTATTTGATTAACTATTATGGTAGAGGACTTTAGTCATGGTTGAGTTTTTAAGTACCAGATGACTTTAAATCATGGCACGGATAGCGCAGTGGCGTGCTTTGACTAGTGTTTAGCCATGGTAGGGGAATGCCAAGCCATAAGTGAGTCCCAACTAGGAAAACCAGGCTAAGTTACGACATGACCACTATAAATAATTTAATTATTTATTATTAATATTAATTGATTTTTAGGTGACCCGGTTGTACCAATTTAGTTCGAACTGCACCCGAACCGCGCCTAAGCCTATGTAGTCGGGTAGGTGCATCCAGAGACGTCCGTGTAGATATGTATTGGGTATATATATAATTGTATTTTATTTAATGTTTTAGCAGGAGATTGTATAAATGGGTGCTATACATTTATTAAATATTTTATTGGATATTTTATCTTAAAAATAGGATAAATACCTTCCTTAGTTATCCTTGTGCTTTTTGAGATTATTAGACTATACGTAACGGTATATATATCACTACTAGTTTATTGAATTACGTTATTAATATCATTATTATTATTTTATTATCAATATTATTGACGTTATTATTATATAAAATTACTTTTATTATTATTGGTTATATTATTTTGTCAATAAATGTTATAATATAGGGGTTCAAATTTATATAGATAGGCCTTACCCTAGGAATAAAAGTTATAAGGATTTGTTGGGTTTTATGGAGATTTTATACAAGCATAATTTTTTATATATAGCTATATATGTGTGTATATAGATATTATTTGGTTATATGTATATGTATATGTATATGTATATATAGATATATATGTGTATATATAGATATTAATTGGTTATATGTGTGTGAATATATATATATATATATATATATTTATATATATATATATATATATATATATATATATATATATATATATATATATATATATATATATATATATAGGAATATGTATATATATAGGTAGGAATATGTATATATATAGGTATTTATAATGGAAAAAGAAATATAGGATAGGAAAATCCCAGCCCGGCCCAATAAAGCTAAAACCCCCAAGCCTAATCCTAGCTGAGCTCATGAGCCAGTCCCAAACTGGGCTTAGCCCAGCCCATGCCAGCCCACAGGCCCGAGACCCCTCCCTCCATCGGTTCTGTTAACATACAGAACAGTTATATATAGAGAGATGCGATCGGAAAGAAAAGAAAGGGAGGAAACCATAACTCTTACTCTTCCTCCACCTCGTCTCGACAACCATCGACCCTTGAGGCCGCCGTGCGTCCACCCTGGACCGCCGCACACCACCGCACGGGCCGCCGGAGGCCGCGCGGACGGCAGCAGCGCTCAAGAGCACATCGACAGCAACAGCGGCCTAGCGACCCCACTTCGCGGGCGAGTTTCTCCACCATCGTGCAGTAGATTTGCGATCTACCTGAAAAAGTTCGAGCACAACCTAACCAACTCCTAGTCCCTTTAATTCATTTTATTTTAGCCGCTCTAGGTTTCTCGAAAGATCAACTCCAAGTTGACAAAAATTCATGTTCGTAATAGGGTATCGTACTGTCCTCAAACCCCTATTTTGGAAGGCCGATTTCGGTCGAACCATGGACCAACAAAAGAATCTAATTGAACAATTTTTAGACAACATATACAAGGTTAAAACATTCTTATAGTTCCTGATTTCATTATGTATGTGTGAAGTGATTCGATTTCCAAAATCAGAAAAAACCTATGAAAACTGTTTTTGAAAACATAGAAAATTCACCGACACGATGTGCGTCCCGCCAAACTGGGTGACGTGGCCACACACCATAAGCATCGAAAGGCGTATACAGATATTGCTGGCATGTGGGCTTTGACGGAATTCAAATTGGTCGCGTATGCGCAACGAATTTGATGCATATCCGTCAAAATTACCGTATCAGCCTCTGTGCAAATTTCCTAATTATTTTGTGTACGTTCGTCATATCGAGACAAAACTTGCGCCAATAGGACCGTATCATTTTTCTGGTCCTATATGCCAAGTTTGCTCCGATTCTGAGACAGTTGATCGGATCGTCGTTTTGCGGGCCCCACGATCCGATTCAACGGACGATTTTGTGCATGACCCACCGGAATCTAACTTTGGACATACGGTTGGGTTCGTATCATCAAAACAAATCCGTAGACATATAATTAGAAGATATTAGAGACCATTGACTCTGGCACACTTTTCGGTACAAAGCGGGTCCAACGACGGACATCCTTTTTGATCAAAATTATCGTTTTGCCCCTGTGTCCAGAATTAAACTTAATGACAAGCAATCCTAGCTAATTTGACTATTCTAAGAATGTTGACATTGTCTGTTTTAGCTTTCGGACACAGTTCTGATGATCTGGACTTCATGGCTTAGCAGTTGACTATATTTTGTTCGATCTGCATACAACCACCAGGCAAGATACCTTGTCTCCCTCTACAGTTTATTTACATGCATATTTCTGTTATTATATAGTTTTACTGGTTGATTATTGACATGTGATTTGTACATCGTTCATGCTAGTATATATTTATATAGTCCTTGTTTATAGTTAATTTTATGGTTCATATTGGATTGGTTCTCTCGTGTATCTTGATTGGGTCATGTCGTGTCATCACCTATACTTGGACTGAGTTACATCGTGTCATAGGATAAATAACTCATAACGAAACTGCTGTACTTTGAAGTCTTGAAGCTAACCTACGAGTCCACACTAGGGGCGAGGGTTAGTAGCTCTTTGTACCTTGATTTCGTGAAGCTAACCTGCGAGTCCATACTTGGGACGAGGGTTAGTAGTTATCTGTATCTTGTTCGTGAAGCTAATCTGCGAGTCCACACTAGAGGCGAGGGTTAGTAGTTATCTGTCCGTACCTGCGAGTCCACACTAGGGATGAGGGTGATTTTCTGAAGCTAACCTGCGAGTCCACACTAAGGGTGAGGGTTAGTAGTTATTTGTTCAAACCTGTGAGTCCACACTAGGGGCGAGGGTTTGAGTATTCGATTGGTTATCCGTTGACATCGTAATATCGTGTTCTGTTGTTCTTCTCCATCAGTTCGTTTATGCGTAGTGGTTCTTCCAGTCGTGTATAGTCGTACTTTTATATTGATTGGTCTTTTCTCATTTATTTCCTGTATTTTCTTTATTGCATGATAAACTGCTAGATAGGTATATTTTTATGTATCTTGCTATGTCCCCTGAGGACCTGATGATCTATTCAAGTTTAGTGAGTGCATGGAGTTAGCTATTAGTTCTGGATGGTGGATGGGATGATACGCTTGCGGGATTCAGGTATCGTTATTACGTTTGTTATCCTTTCGTGCTTTATATTCCTTATCATGAGATATCTTGCTTATTGATTCAGTTTAGAGACCTTTGTTATATTCCTTGGAGTTTTATCAGACATATATGCTAGTAGGCTGCAGATCACGACCCATAGTGTTCATTCATGTTTCGTACACTTATTGTAGATTTGAGATATAGATTTGTTTTGCCATGATTTGGAAGTTTACCATAGCCATGACAGCGTTTACGTATTCGATTCGGGCTGGAGTCCGCTTGATGCGTAGCTATCTTGCTCATGAGCTCGCGTCCGAAAAGCGGGTACGGGTCGTGACAGAACCGACTGGATAATCATTACATTTATTCAGTTGGGCTATTTTATTTTGAATGGTTCAGACTCAAAATTTGAATTGTGGTTAAATTATATTAAAATTTTACAATTTATACATATGTTTGTTGTATTTAAAGTTAGGCCCAATGTTTGGACTAGTTGTTAAGTTACCGAAGTTGAATTTAAAGCACACACATAGAATTGTTGTTTTTAAAATATATACATTTTTAATTATGAAATATGCATAAAATTGAGAATATTTGATAATTGCATAAGCCTTATTTTATTTTTGATTTTGGACCGAAACAGAAGAACAAGAAATTTTAGGGACCCTTTCATGATAAATTTGTGGTAGTCTTTATTGACGATATTCTCGTCTATTCGAAGGACAGGGTGCAACATGCAGAAAATCTACGGGCCATGCTCCAGACACTTCGAGAGAATGAGTTGTATGCAAAGTAGAGTAAGTACGAATTTTGGCTAAGCAGCGTATCCTTTCTTGGTCACATTATTTCGTCCGAAGGCATTACAGTCGATCCGAAGAAAGTAGAAGCTGTTGCTGATTGGAAGCGGCCTGCGTCTGCTAGTGAGATTCAAAGCTTTCTTGGTTTGGCGGGATACTATCGATGCTTCGTGAAAGACTTCGCGAAGATTACATCGTCATTGACTCGCCTCACTAAAAAAGGAGTCGTGTATGAGTGGTCGGATGACTATGAAGCTTCCTTCCAGGAGCTAAAATAGCGACTAATTTTGGCACCTATACTCGCACTTCCGGATGGGCCAGAGGGTTTTCAGATATTCAGTGATGCTTCAGGTCAGGGCTTAGGATGTATGCTCATGCAGCGAAACAAGGTGTTATCCTTTGCCACCAGACAGTTGAAGCTACACGAGAAGAACTATCCTATGCACTGACTTAGAGTTAGCGGTGATTGTGTTCGTATTAAAATTGTGACGTCACTATCTAATGGCATGGCATGCGCGATCTACCGACCACAAGAGCCTCAAGTATCTCTTCACCCAGAAGGAATTAAACTTACGACAGAGGCGCTAGCTCGAACTGATCAAAGACTATGACTTGACGATCGACTACACTCCGGGAAAGAAAAATGTTGTGGCCGATGCTCTGAGTCAAAAATATCTTGCCTCGCTATCCATCAACCACAGACTACTACAAGATCTAGAAAAAATGGATATCGACCTCCGAGTTCGATTCAGGGATGTACGGTTTGTACAGCTGCAGTTAGAGACGAGTTTGCTGGAAAAGATCATAACCGCTCAGAAGGATGATCCGTACCTGAAGTAAATATGCGAGCAAATTTCAATAGGTAGTGCGGCCGACTTTGCGGAAGATAAGACCAGCTGCTGAGATTGAATGTTGACATTGTCTGTTTCAGCTTTCGGACACAGTTCTGATGATCTGGACTTCATGGCTTAGCAGTTGACTATATTTTGTTGGATCTGCATACAACTACCAGGCAAGATACCTTGCCTCCCTCTACAGTTTATTTACATGCATATTTCTGATATTATATAGTTTTACTGGTTGATTATTGACATATGATTTATACATCGTTCATGCTAGTATATATTTATATAGTCCTTGTTTATAGTTAATTTTATGGTTCATATTGGATTGGTTCTCTCGTGTATCTTGATTGGGTCGTGTCGTGTCATCACCTGTACTTGGAATGAGTCGCATCGTGTCATAGGATAAATAAGTCATAACGGAACTGCTGTACCTTGAATTCTTGAAGCTAACCTGCGAGTACACACTAGGGGCGAGGGTTAGTAGCTCTTTGTACCTTGATTTTGTGAAGCTAACATGCGAGTCCATACTTGGGGCGAGGGTTAGTAGTTATCTGTATCTTGTTCGTAAAGCTAATCTGCGAGTCCACACTAGGGGCGAGGGTTAGTAGTTATCTGTCCGTACCTGCGAGTCCACACTAGGGACAAGGGTGATTTCCTGAAGCTAACCTGCGAGTCCACACTAGGGGCGAGGGTTAATAGTTATCTGTTCAAACCTGTGAGTCCACACTAGGGGCAAGGGTTTGAGTATTCGATTGGTTATCCGCTGACATTGTGATATCGTGTTCTGTTGTTCTTCTCCAGCAGTTCGTTTATGCGCAGTGGTTCTTCCAGTCGAGTATAGTCATACTTTTATATTGATTGGTCTTTTCTCATTTATTTTCTGTATTTTCTTTATTGCATAATAAACTGCTAGATAGGCATGTTTTTATGTATCTTGCTATGTCCCTTGAGGACCTGATGATCTATTCAGGTTTAGTGAGTGCATGGAGTTAGCTATTAGTTCTGGATGGCGGATAGGATGATACGCTTGCGGGATTCAGG
This sequence comes from Iris pallida, assembly GCA_029216955.1. Lineage (NCBI taxonomy): Eukaryota > Viridiplantae > Streptophyta > Magnoliopsida > Asparagales > Iridaceae > Iris > Iris pallida. The sequence continues at coordinate 19,408,098 of JANAVB010013598.1, read as the reverse complement.
TATCGTTATTACGTTTGTTATCCTTTCGTGCTTTATATTCCTTATCATGAGATAACTTGCTTATTGATTCAGTTTAGCGACCCTTGTTATATTCCTTGGAGTTTTATCAGACATATGTGCTAGTAGGCTGCAGACCACGACCCATAGTGTTCATTCATGTTTCGTACACTTATTGTAGATTTGAGATATAGATTTGTTTTTCCATGATTTAGCAGTTTACCATAGCCGTGACAGCGTTTACGTATTCGAGTCAGGCTGGAGTCCGCTTGATGCGTAGCTAGCTTGCTCACGAGCTCGCATCCGAAAAGCGGGTGCGGGTCGTGACAGAACCGACTGGATAATCATTACATTTATTCGGTTGGGCTATTTTATTTTGAATGGATCAGACTCAAAATTTGAATTGTGGTTAAAATATATTAAAATTTTATAATTTTTATACATATGTTTGTTGTATTTTAAAGTTAGGCCCAAAGTTTGGACTAGTTGTTAAGTTACCAAAGTTGAATTTGAAGCACACACATAGAATTGTTATTTTTAAAATATATAAATTTTTAATTATGAAATATGCATAAAATTGAGAATATTTGATAATTACATAAGCCTTATTTTATTTTTGATTTTGGACCGAAACAGAAGAACAAGAAATTTTAGTATTTTCAAGTTTGAAAATGAACCAAATTTTTTTTTCAAACCGAACTGGCTTTTCTTTTGAGTTCGATTATCGGTCTAAAAGATGAATAAAATGCTCACCCCTAATTGGCACAGATGAGCTAGATTAAAAAAACCTAAAATAAAAATTTAGGAGGGACTGGTCAGAGTCGTCGGCGGCAGTGGTGGTTCGCTCTGATCCTTGCATCCCCATCAGCCTAAGTACTGCTTGGAGTCGGTGGAGGTGTTGGACTTGCACATCCAAACCTCTCCGTACGTCACCACTTTCCTTTTTTAAGAGCATGATATAACCCTAAGGCCTCGTTTGGTTCACAGAATCATCGGGTTGGGAAAGGAAAGTGATTACTTTCCTATATTTGGGTGGCAAAGGAATTGAGGAGGAAAGGAAACTGATTCCGAATGGAAGGAAAATTAGGGAGGAAAGTGATTCCATACATCCAAGCAAGGAATCACTTTCCCACATTGAAGCATTCACTTTCCTTTCCAAATTCTTTAGCATTTCCAAACATCGGAAAGGAAAATCAATGGAAATTGTAATTTCCTAAAGGAAAAAAATGCCAAGGAATTGATTTCATTTCCCTTCCATTCCGTAAACCAAACGAAGCCTAAATATCCTCACAATAATAAATATATTTTATTTTATGAATTGCATATGTACTATAGATGTTGTGTTACCTTTGCGCTTTCCATTTTTGGACCCTCGTTGCCCCTAAATATATACGAACGTATGCGCATACAATAATTACTTGATAAAGTTCTGATCTTAGGATAAAGCTTTGGATAAAAGTTTTCGATAAAGTTGTAATCTTGGAGAAGAGTACTGATTATGGATCAGCAATAGGTTGGTTTCATTTAATAATGACTTGTTCGTTAGTTGATATCTTTGTATATATGTAGATCAATGTTACTATTAATGCGTTTATTCGTCATCTGTTAGTCCCCGACTTAGTTAAGAACTTCTATTGTTTGTAGTAATCCAAGAGCAGGATAATTAGTAAGTACCTTAGAGTGTCGGTGGCGTGTCCGACACGACAAGATAATGTAGTTACGACATCGGTTTTTGGAGTATCTGTGTTTCGAAGGTCTTTGAGGACTTCATTGTTTATAGTAATAGGATAGTAGAGACAAGTAATAAGTTGCAACAGAAAAAAAACACTATGTTTCTTATGAAACGTAGATTGTAATAAGTTGTGAATAGTTAGAAATTTTGCAAATTGTTGACTACGAAGTAATTCTTGTATCTGTTTATTTACTCTCTCTTAGATTTGCTATTTATTCACTATTTTTTCGATAATGTTTTTTTATTATTTTCTAAATTTTTGAAACCAAGAACTCTAAAATATCATTTTGAAACATTTTGAACGTAGTCTTTATATCTTCTTCTGGTTCTCTTAAATTGGTACCCGCATGTACTTACCATGTTGTGTTGTATTAGTACCGATGAAACGTAGGTAGTAAATTAAATTTCCTGATAGTAACCATTTTATCCTTGCACAAATGCTCTTCCACATAGTGTTTTTCAGTTTTTGTGAATGCTCCACTTTGCGTGATTAGTTTTAGACATATTTGTTATTTATATTGGTTATTTAATGGTATTTAGGGATATTATTGTTAGACATATTGGTTATTTAATGGTGTTTAGTGATTTAAGTTAATTTCTTGTTCATTTTTCCACTAAAAGTAGTAAATCAATAATCTTTCCGGAAGTCTACTTTGAAGCATTAATATATTAACAAGTAAAATGAGAAACTAGTCGTTAATCAATTATGATATATGTTTTAATTGTGTAATATTCGATTGTAAATAAATTATATAAATTTCAGCCTTGAGGGAAATATTTCATTTAATAGTGAAACATTACTTTTTTTTTGTTAGATTGCGAGGATTTTTTCAATAGAGGATTTTCTGAATACTCCATTTTTAGAGGATCATTTGGATTTTAATGGTCAAAGCAAGGAGATAACAAATCATGAGCTGGGTTTGGTGCACGTATTTATAGTTTACCATCGTAGTAATTTGAGATATTTTATGTAGGTAAATATTAAATGGTACTTAAGTTACTATTTTATCTTCCCTAGTGACTAAGGTAGGTTTCAAAATAAAAATATACTAAGCATGTGCTAAATGCAAGTCAATATGTTGTCTATCTTAATTAATGTTTTATATCTTCTTAGGATCCTTTTAAATTGGAAAGTATTTATAGGAATTATCACATTAAATAAACCATATTCCTTTTTTGTTCTCATAATAATTTCAAGCACAACTAATTATTTAATTTGTCTTTTAGTTACTAGTCTTCTTGATGGTAACCAATTTACCCTTGTGAAACTTCTCTTTTTCATCACGTTTTCAATTTTATTGCATGCACCACTTGGCTTGGTTATTGTTAGACATTGATTTTTTTGTGGTACTTGGTCTTTTAAATTTATTTATGGTTCATTCTTTTCTCTAAAACAAGTAAAATGATCAGATTTTCTGAGCTTAATCTTCTATTAGCACTCATATGTTAACAAGTCAAAGTAAGAAACTAAAGAAATTGGTTATAATATGATGACATCAAATTATGTTAGAGGAAAGGAAAATGCCATGTTAGCACTAGGACAAAGAAAGACTTTGCATGGTTTTCACACCTTAATTAATAGATACCTTCGGCAAAAGAAACCTTTTTAGATGCAAGAAAGGAAAGGGAGCCAAAGACAAAGTGCCAAAGATATATTGATGTTGGCATATTAGCACATTCCCTGTGACCTTCATCACCTTGCCTTGTATCTTAACTCAGGGGAATGAAGTTAGTGTCCTTCTAGTGCAATCAATAGTTACGATATCTACATGCACATAATAGTTTATTTATGTGAAGATGAAATCCCTTTCTTTTGGACATAATACGACTTTTGAAAGAGTCGATCTTTATTACAAATAATTTATTAGGGTGGCCAAGATTTCATATATATGGATAATAGTGAAAGGTAACATTTGTTTTGTTAGATTAAGAGTGTTTCTTCAATCGACGAGTGTCCAAATTCTCTTTTTTCATAGTATTCTTTAGATTTTGATGGTCAGAACAAGTAGATAACTAATCATGACAAAGGCGGAACCAGGCGGTGGCTTGGGTAGGCAATTGCCCCACCTGGACCAACTAGAATTCTTACAAAGGACAAATTTTGCCTCTATTAAATGTATGCATGTGATAGTTTGTTCCATGAGTTGTACCACTCAAAGATAATATACATTCTTTCACATGGATCCCACACAAAAGTCTAATTTATGAATGGTTGAGTTCTATAGGGAGTGATTCCAATTGTAACTTACATTTTCATGCAAAAGTATTCATGGATAAAAATACGTAATTTTTGTTAGCTTCCTTGATATCACATATGATTGAAACGTAATACGGACAAGCATATAATATGATATAATCAGATAGAATATTAAAGTGTCCTAGTATACTAAAATCTGTAATGTGTCCGTTACATGTTAGACATTGACACATGACTTTGATTTTGGTATGCCATAACATGTACAAGTTGGAGTGTTTAGGCATGTCCGACATGATACGACTGTCAGCCCAATGATTATATCATATTTTTGAATATGGCTAATTGATTAATTTTAAAATAAGGATGTCACTAACAAACATGCAATCACTATAATGTTGCTACTTTAACTTAGCATTGTCATATTGTTCATTAAATTTATCATACTGTTATACTGCCTTGTTCGCATAACATGTATTTGCAGACAGACAGTACTAAGCATGATCAAACCATGATATTTGTAATAAAGAATTAATGATAGGCAAAGACGACGTTATACAAGAAGATTTCTCTGAACCGCCCAACGACCTACCCGGGGCCTCTGTCAAGACCCGCTCCTGGATAACCGAGTACGAGTTTGTAGCCAAGCCCAGCCTATGTCGCGGTATCGATGGTAGAACGTTTCCTAGTCACACTGTCACGACCCGCACCGAGTGAAAGGGCATGAGAAGTGAAGTACGCCGAGCCTACACCGCAGTGTCGACGGTAGAACGCTGTCCTGAGTCACAATATCTAATACAATCTAGAATATGCTCCGAACGAAGAATAAATAATAAGTACTCAATCAAAACCACTAAGATGGAATAGAAAAATAAATCTCAAGAGAGTCACAGATATAAATAAAAGTCTAGGTGTAAACCACCAGAACAAATCTCAAGTACAACTCATAATGTCTCAAATAAAGACAATAAAATACTAAGTCTCAGCTAGACTATGAGAAATCCTCAGCGACTGCTAGATCCTCCTGAGGGTCCATGTCACCAGTGTCATCTAAGCCAATGCCATAATAAGTAGGGCAGAACTCTTCATCATCACCTGTAAAATTTTTAACATGCCCAATCAGGACGGAACGAGCACATATCTCTCATAATAGTTCATATCAGGATTGGACATATAAAGCAAGCTATAAAAAACTATACATGAAACGTTGTGAAGAAAATCAACAAGAGAGAGAGAGAGTATCAAGATGAGATATAAATATGATAAATAGAGAAATGTAACTATCTACGTGATTAGAGCATGAATTGGTTATGTAAACATGTTGGGTTGTACACGGATAAACTATGGAGTTGCACATGGATACCTACTGGGGATAATGATCACATAACCAACTATACTCTTCCTGCCCCCAATCAATACACAAGGATCAAGACATAATATGTTATTGCACATGGATAACAACTACTTTATATATGGAGCTCATATGGTCATGAGTGTACATGAATAACATATGAGTGTGCATGGATAAATATAAGTACATGGAGTACAGATGAACACGATAAATTACATGAACATGATATACTTGATGTATCCGAGGGGATAACATTGCATGAAAAGATCCATAGGGTACTAATCCGTGTGAACATCGTGTCATCATCAAGTATACTAGTATATAACAAGAGAACATATCCAAAGAAGTATAAAAATATCAGAGAATGTACTCACCTGGCAAACTGAACTGCTGATGATGAAGTATAGCTAAACGGGGCAATATAAACCTATTTAAAGTATACACATGTCACAACCAAATCTACAATATCAAAAAAATAGCTACAACGCCAGACTACATGCTTCTAGGTCCCTTTTGGTCAAAGTTAACCCAAGTCAACACTGGTCAAACCTGTTCAACGCTGGTCAAACCTGGTCAAACATTGGTCAACTAGTCCGTCTACTAATTTTTAGGTCATACACAAAATTCTAGGTCATTCGGAGTTCGTTTGAGTTGAATTGGATCAAGTTTGACCCAAAGTTGACTTTTGTCAAGTTGGTCAACTTGTCGGCCAATTCGACTAAACTAGGCTGAAAATGACAAACCAAATCTGTCCTAGGACTCCTATGGTTACAACCACAACTATGATCTATTCTAAAAAGGGTTCTCAAGAATAAATAACTATACACATATAGGTATATATACATACACATGTATTTACAATACAAGCCTACTCTTAATTCTAACAAATGGTTGTGCGTGTGTGTGTCACCTGTAAGTTACTGAAGTGAGTCAAATCTGAGATTAAAAACATCAAAACACAACCATGATATACCTCATTTTAATATATTATTATATACATATAGACAAATAGGAAAACTATATATATATATATATATATATATATATATATATATATATATATATATATATATATATATATATATATATATATATATATATAAAAATATATATATATAAATATATATATATATATATATATATATATATATCAATGCTCAAATGGAAGAATTGACAATGGTTTTGAAATAGTTTTAATGAATCAAAATCTGGGATTAATTCCCCTCGCGCCCATTCTCAACACATATATGCTTGTAATGGGCTTCAACGAGGTCTTACTTATATATATATATATATTTACAAATATATATAGTTGCTCATAATTGATAGAAAAATATGAAATAAATCCAAGAGTTGGTTCCCACAAGTCCAAAATCTCATATACGTACTAAAAACTCAGATTTTATAAGTTAAATTACTGGAAATCAAAATATTATATTCAAACCCAAAATTTGCATTTAAAGAAAAACTCATTTTTCACACAACGTCCCAAAATGAGATATACACAAAATGAACCCGCGATACTCGGCATACACGTTGGTCATAACCCACGTGATGCGCTCGTGTACTCTCAGGTTCGAAATTGTGTCCGTGTTGTGTCCACAGAACACGTATCGAAAAAACCCGATACCGCGTGACAACGTGTACATGCGCGTGCGTTCCCGCTCGATTGAACATTGCACACACAACGAAAAGCTCCGTGCTCATGCACGTAGTTGGGGGGGGGTCCTGGGGTAGGTCTAGGACATGGCAACACAGTGACATGTCGTGCCGAGGTGACGCACGCAGCCCCGCACCTGTGCGCGTGCCCTCGCGCCCTCGTGCGCGCGGTTCAGCCTCCGTGGCTCGCTCGTCGGGCCACGCCGCGACCCGGGGTTGGTCCTTCGGGTAGTCTAGGCATAGGTCGACGTGTCCGAGGTCCTGGAACGCGTCCTCGTCGCGTCGAGAGGGCGTACGAAGTCTGTTTCAGCGACAAAAATTAGCCTGAATAGACAGTGCGGCTGAACGATGCACGTCAGATTTCTCCGCGCTCGCTCAACGAAAAGATGTGAAATTTTATGAGCATGGGGGAAGTGGTTACCCCCATGTGCTCAAGAAATTTTAGAAGAAAATAAGGCCTGTGCATCGAGATACAATGCACTGACGGCAGGGCATGCACGGCCTCGTGCACGGGATCCGTGCACGTGCGTCTGATGCCCGAAACGCCGCTGAAAAGTCATCAATTTCAAATCCATTTTCATAAAAGTTTATTGAAATGAAATTATCTAAACATCCATGAAGACAAAATTGAAAAATAGCAACTTTCTATCCTAAGCGGCATTTCGTCGAACACGTGCCGTAAAGGATCGACACGTGTCCGATATCGCCATCAAACGAAGTCAAAATCCAACCAAACTTCATGGGCAAGTCTACGTCACCTATATGGATGCAAAAATGAAAGGAATTCCAGAATAACTATGGTAGAATAGGGTTTGCCTATTGAGTGTCGAAAACTCAATAAACGGAATCCCTCGATTGCCGAGTCAGCCGATTCCCCTCAAGCAATTTCCTTTGCCTCCTCATTAGCAATGCGCCTGCAGATCCTTCTCTCCTCGACGAGTGCAATGGATTTTGTTTGGGAAGAAACAGACTCCGAATGAAGAATAATAAAGTTTTGGAGAAGGATATCTCTTAGGGTTCACTTGTGGAGGCTGAAACTTCACAAATGAAAAGAAGGTGGAGGGTGTATGCTGTGGGCGGCCAGGGTAGGGGTCTCTAGGGTTAGGGTTTCACTTGGGCTAATTCTTTCTTAAGTAAGAATAAGGCCCAAGTCAAAAAGGCTAAAAAGGCTTGCATGCAAAAGGCTTAAAAATCAATTAAAGCCTTAAAAAATAAACTCAAGCCCTAAATAAATTCTAATAAGTAAAAATAATAATTCTAAGGCATGGTTAAGATCCTATACAATGTCCACTAAGGTTAAACCAGTTGCTAGCACAACACAAGTCAAAATATCTACAAAATCACAAAAAGGCCAAAATGACTAAAATTACTAAAATACCCTTCTATGAAAAAGTGGATGCTACAAGTCTACCCCCCTTAAAATAATTTCGTCCTGGAAATTAAAGACAAACTACATGATTAAGAAAGGACAAAATCATACCTCAAGACTGGAAAAGATAGGGGTATCGTTCGCGCATCTCATCCTCTCTCTCCCAGGTGGACTCTCCTGGAGAGTGATGCCTCCAAGCTACGCGAACTAAGGGTATCGAGTGGTTCCACAATACCTTCTCCCGTCGATCCAGGATCTCCACAGGCTGCTCTGGATAACTGAGAGTAGGGTCCACCTCAATCTTGGAATGGTCCAGTACATGGCTAGGATCTGCCATATACCGTCTCAACTACGATACGTGAAATACATTGTGGACTCCCGCTAAGGAAGAGGGCAAGTCCAGTCTGTATGACACGTCACCGACCCTTCCGCTGACAACGAAAGGTCCGACATTGCGTGGGCTAAGCTTTCCTCCTCCACAGAAATGAATGGTACCTCGAGTCGGTGAAATCCTCAAGAATACCATATTTCCAACCTAGCACAAGCATGGTCTCAATTAACTAAAAACAATCACATAATCAATCAAATCACAAACAACAAGATTCTAATCCTAAGTCTAAGCTATACATTAAACTGCAAAGGTCTCCGGTGGCTATCGGCCCAATGCCGCTGTCTGTCCTGCGCCACATGAAGTCGATCCCTGATGAGCTTTGTCAACAACCATCTCAGGTCCCAATAAAGCTCGCTCTCCAACGTCATCCCAAGATAAGGGAGTACGACATCTACACCCGTAAAATGCCTCGAATGGTGACATCCCAATACTGGCCTGAAAACTGTTATTGTATGCAAATTCTACCAAGTGTAGGTGATCCTCCCATGATCCTCCAAAATCCAAAACACAAGTTCGCAGCATATCCTCGAGAGTTTGAATAGTCCTCTCCGACTGTCCGTCCGTCTGAGGGTGGTATGCAGTACTGAATTTGAGCTGAATGCCCAAACTAGTCTGCAGACTCCGCCAGAAATGAAAGTAAAGCGACTATCCCGATCCGAGATAATGCTCACCGGAACTCCGTGTATCCTGACAATCTACCACATATACAACTCCGCTAGCTTCTCAGTAGATGTCTCCACTTTGAATAGCAAAAAGTGGGTCGATTTGGTCAACCTGTCCATGATGACCCAAATCGCGTCTTTTCCTCCTAGTAAATGCGGCAATCCAGAAACAAAATCCATCGTAATGTGCTCCCACTTCTACTTCGGAATGGGCAATGGCTGCAACAGTCCACCTGGCCTCTGCCTCTCTGCCTTAACCTGCTGATAGACTAGACACCTAGCTACGAAGCGTGCTATCTCCCGCTTCATCCCATACCACCATACATGCTCTTTCAAATCTCTATACATTTTGTTGGCACTTGGATACATAGTATACTGAGAGCGATTGGCCTCCTGCATAACTTGCTCCCGAAGCTCTCCGCTAGGCACACACAGTCTAGAACCGTGCCTCAATGTGCCATCCTCCGCAATGACGAACTCCACATCCGCCAATTGTCATGCCCAGAACCAGAATACTAGAGAGCGGGGGCAGATATAGCCAGCTACGTATATTGAAATGGATTCCATCTCGCTATACGGTCACGGCTGTCTAGATACATGAGGGTTTACTACAAGCCAACAGTCTCCTATGGTCATGAACAAGCCTAGTGTCTCAATCACAAGCAAGTAAGTAAATGTTACAAGATGTATGATCATTAAATATACAATAATAAGGCGTCCCAAATATTACATATTCAGCTGATCATGAAGCTAGTCGTTACAAAATGTGAGGACTAGCAAGAGTTTAGTCATACATGATCAACCCTAGGATCTGTCAATCATGTTACAGCCCGTAGGCAGACAGTAAGTAAAGTGCAATCGAGCTAAACAGGTGCTCGTCGGCTAAACTCCTCAAAAGAATATTTTTACAATAAAGTGGGAGATCAAAAATAAACCCACTCGTTGCCAGGGTTCCGTCTAGTGGCCACCATCTAGCTGGAAAGTCGGTAGATCCTCTAGAGCTGCTCCGAAATCTGGCCATACAAAACCAGCTGGGTCAGACCCCAGAAAAAGCAAGTGCCACAAAGGAAGCTTCACTTAGGAACTAAAACCAGCAATCAGCACAAGAGTATAAATAAAAGTAAGAACTGGAAATAAAGAAAATACATCAGGATGATATACGATGAGATAACCATGGAACTATTCAGATAACCAGGTTACAACCCGTAAACCAAACAAGGACCGGGGTTGTAACCCTTCGTCTGAACAGAACTTGGAATTCTCACCATTTATCGGTAAAATAAATACAAGCATTCTGGTCATGCAGTAGTCTGGAACAGGATCAGGACAAGGCTAGACAGGTTAGACACCATCCACTCACTTCACGGCCAAACAAGAACTACGGCTTGATACTTTAACTAACTAGGTTTGTCACAAGCCTAATTACTAACATGATGCAGTAAGAATCTTCCACAGCCACAAGCCCTGCAGTCCATCCAGGTTACCCAGGTCAAAATTAGGGGTTGAATTCAGGTGGGTACACCGTCCAGGAAATGCATGTACCCTTAAGTAGCTTGAAAGTTGCAACACATGACAGTGTGCTGGAAATGTGCCCTACTCGACGGCAGGCTACAGATCCCAGGCGCGCCCAGGTAACGGGATTGCCTGTAGCTGGGAAATCTCTTCATGACTAATGTGTTAATCTAGTTATTAACCTTAGTCCATTTCAATAGGTACTCCTGACCGTGGTACTCAGAAGCTCCCTCCCTAGACATGATGCAAGACAGGACTGGTTTATTTGTACAAGCACAATCGCCCACGGTGTCCATGTTATTATACAGGTCATGTCATGTCAGGTAGCCGTCGCAACAGCTTATCAGATATATCATGTCAGGTTTATCATGTCAAGTGTTCTTGTCAGGAGTGTGCCACGACGGGCCACTATCAGGTCATGTCAGGTTTTCTTGTCAAGAGTGTACCACTACGGGTCACTATCGTCTCATGCTCAGGTATCATTTCCAAACATATTAAACAAATCCATGATTATCAAGTTCATGACAAAAGGCGTAAAGATATAAAATGGACGTAAAATATCTAATAAAATATCAATATTCAGGGCTATAGAAGAGCCATGCGGCTAAGGCCTATGCGGCCAGGAATGATCACATGCGGCTGGAAGAGAACAGCCCATGCGGCTGAATGGATATGGGTTCATGCGGCCCGAAATCCGAGTTCATGCGGCTCGGAAAGGTCGGTCTCAAGGCAGTACGGGCGTGCGGCGCATGCGGCTGCAGGAGCTTATGCGGTCAGGAATGGAGGGGTCTCATGCGGCTGAAGGGAATCAGGATCTATGTGGCTCGGGATCAGTCAGTCATGCGGCTGAGAGGACTCGGGTCCTCATGCGACAGCGGAAGTCTGCGGTCTATGCGGCTCGCGAGTATTAGAGTTCATGCGGCTCGGGATGGGCGAAGTCCCATGCGGCAGCGGGGAGCAATGCCTATGCGGCTGGGAGCAAGGGTGCATATGCAGTTCGGGAAGAAGGGCCCCATGCGGCCGAACTAAATACTTGCCGCATGAACTTGTCATGCGGTCAAGTCCAGTTGATAGTGCATGCGGTTTCGAAGCTGACTTGCCGCATGAATATTCATGCGGTCAAGTGCTATTATGCGGCTCGGAACTGTGCTTCTTCTCCAAATTTCCGAGAAGAAGTACCCCATAAGCCATGGCTTCCAAGCTGCATAACTCTATCATCCGGAGCCCAAATCCGAACTTCCATAGGTCAAAATGGGGTAGAACGAGATTCTCTACAACATAGAACCATCAAAACTAGGAAATAACAAGATTAAGTAGATCAAAATCCAAAAATAAAGTAAATATAGATCTACAAGAATCTAGCCATGGAAAGTGAAAATGCCAAGTTCTAAAGTATGTTAAAATGCTGTAAGGAAGAGAATGAAGCAATAAAATCGGAGTTCCTCCATGAAGCAAGTTGCACTTGCCTAGACCTCTCTCTTCTCTCTCTGGTAGGTAAGAAGTAAATGAGGAAGAAGAAGATGAGTAATGAAGAGAGAGAAAGAAGAAATGGCAATAAATATCAAAGGTGGTGGTAGGTAGGGGGTTCATCCATGGTTCATGATAGACCAAAAAAAACCGAACCAAGCCAAGAAATAACCAAGCCAAGATGCAAGCTAAACAAGAAATCATGCAATACAGAATAAAATACGTACACGTATTCTAAAATACGTAATACGGACAACAGGTATTACACCAATCCTGCTCGAACTTGCTCTCGGATACATCGCAGAATAACATCGTCGAATTGAGATGACTTGATCCTCTCCATCAAGTCTGACTGAATCTGAAGGCCCCACATCTGCATCTGAACTCCTGGCACGATCACCTCGATCTCTATGCTCTCCAAATTTGCTAATAAGTGACGATCCATCATCAAACGCATAGCTACCGAATACCTACTCAAGGCATCGACAACTACGTTAGCCTTCTCTGGATGATACTGCAATAAAATGTCTAAATCCTTCATCAACTCCAACTATCTGCACTGCCTCATGTTGAGCTCTTTCTGTGTAAACGCATACTTTAAGCTCTTGTGGTCTGTGAAGATCTCCACACGCTCTCCGTATAGATAGTGCTTCCGCATCTTTAGAGCAACGATAACCGCCGCCAACTCCAAATCATGGGTAGGGTAGTTCTTCTCATACGGACGTAACTGCCTGGATGCATAGGCAATCACCTTCCTATGCTGCTGTAAGACACAACCCAAACCCTTCCCTGAGGCGTCATTGTAGATAGTGAACCCGCCTGATCCTGATGGCAATGTCAAAATCGGGGCTGTCGTCAGTCGCTTCTTCAACTCATCAAAAGCAACCTGACACTCCTCTGACCAGACAAACTCTGCGTCCTTTCGGGTCAGCCTACTCAATGGCTCTGCAATCCGGGAGAAATCCTGAACAAACCTCCTGTAGTATTGTGCCAATCCCAGAGAGCTCCTGATCTCTGCGACCGAACTCGATGCTGTCCATGCCTCAACTGCTCTGATCTTCTTCAGGTCGACTGAGATCTCATCTCCGATCACAACATGGCCTAGGAAATCAACTCGATCCAAGAAGAACTCACACTTCGAGAGCTTGCCGTACAGCTGCTCCTTCTTGAGAGTCTCCAGAACCACTCTTAAATGCTCCTCATGCTCCTCTGGGGTCTTCGAATACACCAAAATTTCATCGATGAACACCACCATGAACTTGTCCAAGTACTGGTAGAACACCCTGTTCATCAAGTTCATGAACACCGTCAGGACGTTAGTTAACCCAAATGGCATTACCATAAACTCAAACTGGCCATACCGAGTCCTGAAAGCTATCTTCGAAATATCCTCCTTCTTTACCTTCACCTGATGAAATCCTGACCTCACATCAATTTTGGAAAATACCTTCGCTCCGCTCAGCTGATCGAACAGGTCATCGATCCTTGGTAGTAGGTACTTGTTCTTGATCGTGAGGCTATTGAATGCCCTGTAGTCGATACACATCCGTACCGGCCCATCCTTCTTCGGTACAAAGAGTGCTGGCGTACCCCACGATGAAAACTCGATCGGATGAAGCCCTTGTCCTGCAACTCATCCACCTGCTTCTTTAACTCCACAAGCTCATTGTTGTTCACTCTATAGACATGCTTAGATATTGGCTCTGTGTCGGGTACCTAGTCTATAGAGAACTCCACATCCCTGTCCGGAGGTAACCCAGACAACTCATGAAACATATCCATAAACTCAGCTATCAGTGGATGTGGCACGCTTTGCTCCTCTTCTGAAGCTCCGTAGAAAACTCCGCTGCTCTACTCTGACTCCCGTCTGGTGAACTCGAACTCTGGCTCTCCTGGCATGCTCAAAAGAACTCTACCACCGCGACAATCTATATTGGCATGGTGCCTGCTCAACTAATCCATACCGAGTACAATATCGTAGTTCGGTAATGGCATTACGAGCAGACTCATATCCAGTTCTCGGCCTCCCAAAACTACTCTCTGACCCTTACAAACATTACTGACGAGGATAATACCACCCCCAGTCATGATCTTGTAAGTCCTGGGCAAAGGTTCAGAAGAAAGCTGGTGTCTAATGGCAAATGATACAGACACAAAGCTATAGAAAGCACACGAATCAAATAATATGAATGCAGGAAAAGAGTCGATAAGAACAGAACCTGCTATCAGATCACCTACTGCCTCGGTATCCTCCGCTGCCATGGCGAAAGCTCGCCCCTGCTGGCCTTCTCTAGTCTGCTGCTGGTGCTGAATAAACTTTTGTTGTTGAGTCGACATGGGTCCCCTCTGCTTCTTCACTGGAGCCTTGGCTCCTGCTCCCTGTCTTTTACGCCCGAAAGCCTCGGGACACTCCCTCAACTGATGCTCCGATGAACCGAAGAGTACGCACTTGCCTAGCCTCTTCCTGCACTCACTCCATCTTTGCCCTGGCTTCTTGTAGAAGTCAAAAATGGTGGCCTGCTGCTTTCTGGGTGCCTGCTGACCCTGTCTCTGCTGTGCCTGCTGGAACGGCCTATGTTGTTGCTGGAAAGGCCTCTGCTGATGCTATTGCTAAAAATGGGGCTTCTTGGCCGGTCCTCCACTGCCATCGGCTGCATGTGAATCACGACCTCGCTTTTGCTTCAGCTCCAGATCATCCTCTGCTGCCATGGCTTCCATCAAAATCTTCTCAAATGTAGCATTCCTGTTGCTCTTGGTTAAGGACTTGACTTTCTTAACCAAATCCTTCCTGAATCTCCTAGCCTTCACTGTCTCGCTAAGGCCCTCCACAAAACTGCTCAAGCAGCAGAACTCCAACTCCTCTACTGTCTGGTTCTCCTGAACCAGGTTCTCAAACTATGTCTCCAATGCGCCAAGTGTAGTGTCGGGGAAGAACTTCTCCTTGAAAAGCTTCTTAAAAGCCTCCCAAGATTGCCCCGTAGTACCAACCCTGGGGTCGATCTGGTACCAAGTACGGGCAAGGTCCTGTATTATGCTGCCCGCTGCTTCCACCTGGAGTCTAGCCGGTATCTCTGCGAGACAAAAAATCTCCTCTATGTGCTAGATCCAGTCGTCCGCGTAAAGGATACCCTCTATACCTTTGAAGTCTCGTGGCCTCATCTTCAGGAAATCCTGAATACCTGGAGTCCTCGGTTGGTATGGCTGAATCTGCACTTCTTGTGGTTAGGCAGTCACCTTCTCCACTGCCACCATTGGTAACTGGTGGGCATTATCAATGCCCTGCCTCATGTCCTCTGCCTGGCGTCGCTGCATCTCCTTCATCTGCTGCATGAAGGCGAAATACTACGCCACATCAACTGTCCCCTGGGGCGGTGGTGGTAGCATCCCCTGAACTCCTGGGGTAGTCCTCAGAACTGGTGGAGGAGTACCCCCAAAAGTTGTAGACGGGCCCACCTGAGCTGGAACAAGAGGCACTGTGGTCCCTGGGTCCGGCTGAGTCGGACAAGAAGTAGCAGACCTCTCAGTGGTATCCCTAAGACCAGAGCGCTGCGATCGTGTCTCCACCATCCTGAAGACAGATCAAACAAGGAATCAATTACTAAAAAAGAAGCGAAATCATCAAAGGAGGATAGTTGTTTTCAAAAGGTGACAATTAACAGCAAGAATTTGATAAGAGTTTTTCTAATGTGATTGAGTACCTTAACTTATATCTTATATCCTACTACAGGCTATAATGATATCCTAGTTCGAGTACCACTACAAAATCACACTAGTTGTAATTGGAACTGCATGGGCCACCACTAAAAATATGACACGATCCGCACCCAGTAAAAGGGTGCGAGAAGTGAAGTATGCCCAGCCTATACTGTAGTATCGGCGGTAGAATGCTGTCCTGAGTCACAATATCAAATACAGTCTAGAATATGCTCCGAACGGAGAATAAATAATAAGTACTCAATCACAACCACTAAGATGGAATAAAAAAATAAATCTCAAGAGAGTCACAGATATAAATAAAAGTCTAGGTGTAAACCACCAGAATAAATCTCAAGTACAACTCATAATGTCTCAAATAAGACAATAAAATACTAAGTCTCAGCTAGACTGTGGGCAAATTCTCAGCGACTGCTGGATCCTCCTAAAGGTCCATGTCACCAGTGTCATCTAAGCCAATGCCATAATAAGTAGGACAGAACTCTTCATCATCATCTATAAAAATTTTAACATGCCCAATCAGGATGGAACGAGCACATATCTCTCACAACAGTTTATATCAGGATTGAACATATAAAATAAGCTATAGAAAACTATACATAAAATGCTGTAAAAAAAATCAACAAGAGAGGGACTATCAAGATGAGATATAAATATGATAAATAGAGAAATGTAACTATCTACGTGATTAGAGCATGAATTGGTTATGTAAACAGGTTGGGTTGCACATGGATAAACTATGGAGTTGCACATGGATACCTACTTGGGATAATGATCACATAACCAACTATACTCATCCTGCCCCCAATCATTACACAAGGATCAAGACATGATATGTTATTGCACATGGATAACCACTACTTTATACATGGAGCTCATATGGTCATGAGTGTACATGAATAACATATGAGTGTGCATAGATAAATATAAATACAAGGAGTACATGATGAACACGATAAAGTACATGAACATGATATACTCGATGTATCCGAGGGTATAATATCGCATGAAAAGATCCATAGGGTACTAATCCGTGTGAACATCGTGTCAGCATCAAGTATACTAGTCTATAACAAGAGAACATATCCAAATAAGTATGAAAAGACCAGAGAATGTACTCGTCTGACAAACTGAACTGCTGATGATGAAGTGTAGCTAAACCGGGGCAATATAAAGCTATTTAAAGTATACACATGTCACAACCAAGTTTACAATATCAAAAGAAATAGCTACAATGTATGACTACATGCTTCTAGGTCCCTTTTGGTCAGTCAACCCTGGTCAACGCTGGTCAAACCTGGTCAACGCTGGTCAAACCTGGTCAAACATTGGTCAACTAGTCCGTCTACTAATTTTTAGATCATACACAAAATTCTAGGTCATTCGAAGTTCGTTTGAGTTGAATTGGATCAAGTTTGACCCAAAGTTGACTTTTGTCAACTTGGTCAACTTGTCGGCCAATTCGACTAAACTAGGCACAAAATGATAAACCAAACCTGTCCTAGGACTCCTATGGTTACAACCACAACTATGATCTATTCTAAAAAGGGTTCTCAAGCATAAATAACTATACACATATAGGTATATATACATACACATGTATTTACAATACAAGCCTACTCTTAATTATAACAAATGGTTGTGTGTGTGTGTGTCACCTGTAAGTTAGTGAAGTGAGTCAAATCTGAGATTAAAAACATCAAAAAACAACCATGGTATACCTCATTTTAATATACTATTATATACATATAGACAAATAGGAAAACTATATATATATATATATATATATATATATATATATATATATATATATATATATATATATATATATATATATATATATATCTATACAAGTGCTCAAATGGAAGAATTGACAATGGTTTTGAAATAGTTTTAATGATTCAAAATCTGGGATTAATTCCCCTTGACCCATTCTCAACACATATATGCTTGAATATATATATATATATATATATATATATATATATATATATATATATATATATATATATATATATATATATTTTATATATTTACATATATACATTTTTTTTACATATATACATATATACATAGCTACAAAGAAAAGCACATATGCTCATAATTGATAGAAAAATATGAGATAAATCCGAGAGTTGGTTCCCACAAGTCCAAAACCTCATATACGTACTAAAAACTCAGATTTTATAAGTTAAATTACTGGAAATCAAAATATCATATTCAAACTCAAAATTTGCATTTAAAGAAAAACTTATTTTTCACACAACGACCCAAAATGAGATATACACAAAATGAACCCACGAAATTCGGCATACACGTTGGTCCCAACCCACATGATGTGCTCGTATACTCTCGGGTTCAAAATCGTGTCCGTGTCATGTCCACAGAATGCGTATCGGAAAAACCCGATACCGCGTGACAACGTATACGTGTGCGTGCGTTCCCGCTCGATTGAGCGCCGCACACACAATAAAAATCTCCGTGCTCGTGCACGTAGCTGGGGGGGTCCTGGGGTAGGTCTAGGACACGGCAACACAGCGACACGTCGGGTCGAGGCGACGCAAGCAGCCCCGCACCTGCGCGCGGCTTGCTGCGCGGCGCGCGTGCCTGTGCTCCCTCGTACGCGCGGTTAGGCCTCCGTGGCTCGCTCGTCAGGCCACGCCGTAACTCGGGTTGCCCCTCAGGTAGTCTAGGTATAGTTCAACGTGTCCCAGGTCTTGGAACAGGTTCTCGTTGAGTCGAGAGCGCGTACGAAGTCCGTTTTAGCGACAAAAATTAGCCTGAATGCACAGTACGGCTAAACGATGCACGTCGGATTTCTTCGCGCTCGCTCAACGAAAAGTTATAAAATTTTGCGAGCATGGGGGCAGAGGTTATGCCCACGTGATCAAGAAATTTTAGGCAAAAATAAGGTCTGTGCATCGAGATACAACGCACTGACGGCAGGGCATGTACGGCCATGTGCACGGGATCCGTGCACGTACGTCTGATGCCCAAAACGCAGCTGAAAAGTCATCAATTTCAAATCTGCCTTCACAAAAGCTTATTGAAATGATATTATCTAAACATCCATGAAGACAAAATCGAAAAACAGCAACTTTCTATCCTAAACGGCATTTCGTCGAACACGTGTCGTAAAGGACCGACACGTGTCCGATACCGCCATCAAACGAAGTCAAAATCCAACCAAACTTCATGGGCAAGTTTAGGGAACCTATATGGATGCAGAAATGAAAGAAATTCTAGAATAACTATGGTAGAATATGGTTTACCTATTGAGTGTCGAAAACTCAAAAAACGTAGTCCTTCAGTTGTCGTGTCGACCGATTCCCCTCAAGTAATTACCTCCGCCTCCTCGTTAGCAATGCTCCAGCAGATCCTCCTCTCCTCGATGAGTGCAAAGGAGTTTGTTTGGGAAGAAACAGACTCCGGATGATGAAAAATAGAGTTTTGGAGAAGGAGATCTCTTAGGGTTCACTTGAGGAGGCTAAAACTTCACAAATGAAAAGAAGGGGGAGGGTGTACTGTTGTGGGCGGCCAGGGTAGGGGTCTCTAGGGTTAGGGTTTCACTTGGGCTAATTCTTTCTTAAGTAAGGATAAGGCCCAAGTGAAAAAGGCTAAAAAGGCTTGCATGCAAAAGGCTTAAAACATTATGAACTCGAGGTTTTGAACTAACTAGTCAAACATTATGAACTCAAATTTTGGAAACCATGCCACGCAAATCGAGTCGTACTGTTGACTAACTAGTCAAACATTATGAACTTGAGGTTTTGAAAGTGTCACTTTATAGATTTCATTGACATGAGTGCACCGGAATTGACCGAGCTAAAAATTACGATTTGGTCAAAAGTTATCACCGTTATGGCTAATCGTGACCAAATCGGTGATTTACCAATCAAATCAAAGTTCAACGTAATAAATCAAATAATAAATGAATTTTTAAATTTCTAGAAAAGTTATATGCCGAAGATCGTCGTGTCAGCTTTCTAAAACTTCAAAAAGATCGTGAATCGGAGTTCGGGATCTCCCAAAATCTCAAAAACCGTGCAATGTGCACTCAAATAAATCTCCAAAAATTCATAAACAATTATCAGTATATAAAATATATATTCTGAAAGCTGACCTAGAGATGATTCCAAAGAAAAATAGCATACAAAATAAGGTCGGGGCTGTCCGCAATCGCTCTGTGAAGTCTAAAGTCTCTTAGAGATCAATCTCCTCAAAATCGGCCAAAAGTAAATAAGGTTTCTGGATTTACGCATATATATATATATATATATATATATATATATATATATATATATATATATATATATAACAGAGTCGGCTAAGTCGGTGGAACGGCTCGAGCCACCTCCAACATTGCCACGTGGCATCATCTCGTTGCTCCCGCTCAAAGCAGCCAACGGCCGGATGGCCAGCCTAGTTGGCTAGAGTCGGTTTGGAGGCGGCTTATAAATGGAAATACACAGTCAGCATTTCCTTAACTGACAGGCGGGCCTGCCCACAGCGCTGTGAGTGGCTGATGGGTGGGCCCATGCCACTACTAATTGGGTAATTATTTACATAAATTAATTTAAAAATCAATTTAAACCCAAATAACTCCAAATAAAATTCTAAAAATTCCAAAAAATCCTAGAACATTATAGAAAATATTTGTAACTACCTATAACCCAAATAAAAATACTGGGTTCAAAAATAACCCCAAACCCTACAACAAATCTTGGAAGTCTTAAAAATATACAAACCTTCATAAAATAAATACTTAAAAATTCCCAAAAATTATGGAAAAATATAAAATAGGTTAATAACATATTTATTAGCTATCTAGAGTCCATATGACCAAAGATGGTCATAGCTCCCCTACAAGCGTCGACATGACCCCTAATGATCATAAAAGTTAATCGTAACCAAAATTTCGTAATCTGAAAGGTAGGTGCCACATGCTATCCCCATTAAAAATATTTTGTCCTCAAAAATAAAAATAACAGAAGTATGCAAAAATCATACCTCAATCATGAAACAAATGGGAAAACTTCTCGCGCATCTCATCTTCTCGCTCCCACATAGACTCTCCGGGGGAATGATGCCTCCAAGCTAGCGAACCAAAGGTATTGTTTAGTTGTGCAGTATCTTCTCCCTACGGTCCAATATCTCCACAGGCTGCTTCTAGTAAGTGAGGTTTGGCCCAACCTCGATCTTCGAGTGATCCAATACATGGCTCGGATCAACGACATAATGTCTAAGCTACGATACGTGAAACACGTTGTGCACTCCTTCCAAAGTAGGTGGCAAAGTAAGTCGGTAAGCTACTATGCCCACTCGCTTCTGAATGCTAAATGGCCAAATATATCTTGGACGAAGCTTTCCACCTTTCCTAAATTGAATTGTGCCACGTGTAGGAGAAATCTTAAAAAAATACCAAGTCTTCCACCTTGAGCATTAATCATCTATTAGGATATAATCTATAACTTCACAGTACCTTAAATAAAATAACATTTACCTCAAACTCCAACGATCTTCTATGACTATTGACCCAATATTTCTGTCTTTTCTGCGCCATATGAAGCATTTCTCTAATCTTCTTCACTTCTTTGTGGCATCCACTATCATTTCTGTGCCCAATAAATCTCTTTCTCCTACGTCGTCCCAAGATAGAGGGGTGAGACATCTTCTTCCATATAAAGCCTCGAAGGATGACATACCAATGCTGGCCTGATAACTATTATTAAATGAGAACTCCATTAAGTGTAAATGGTCTTCCCAAGAGCCTCCAAAGTCCAATGCGCAAGTCCTGAGCATATCTTCAAGTGTCTGAATGGTCCTTTCTGACTGTCATGTCTGTTTGGGGATGATAGGTGGTATTAAATTTGAGTTGAGTATCCAAACTAGCTTGCAAGATCTTCTAAAAGTGGAAAGTGAATCTACTATCTCGATCCGAGACTATACTCACCAGAATTCTATGCAATCTGACAATCAACTTCAAATATAGCTCAGCTAGCTTCTTTGTAGACAAAACCACTTTGAATGGTATGAAGTAGGCCGATTTGGTCAACCTATCAATAATGACCCAAATTGCGTCCTTTCCTCCTGGCGTACGTAGAAGTCCGAGATAAAATTCATCATGACATGCTCCCACTTCTACGTCAGAATTGACAATAGCTACAATAAACCTCCCGGTCTCTACCTTTCGGCTTTGACCTGCTGGCGCACTAAACATTGAAACAAATCGTGCCACTTTCCTCTTCATCCTATACCACCATACATGCTCGCCAAATCTTTGTACATCTTTGTAGCTCTAGGATGAATAGAATACTGCAATCTATGAGACTCCTGCATAATCTTCTTACGTAGATCTCTGCTAGGCACACATAATCTAGTCCCATGCTGCAATGAGCCATCCTCCGTAATGATGAATACATACTTCAAACTATTATTATCTGTGAAAATTTCAACCTCTCACCGTATAAGTAATGCTTCCACAGCTTTAAGGCAAAGATTACTGCTGTAAATTCTTGATCATGGATAGGTTAGTTCTTTTTATGTAGTCGTAGCTTCCTTGACGCATAAGCTACTACATCTTATTCTACTAGAGAACATATTTCAATCCCTTGCCCAAAGCATCACAGTAAATGGCAAAGCCTTCCGATCCAGATGGCACTGTCAAAACTGAAGCTGTAGTTAATTTCTGCTTCAACATATCAAATGTAGCTTGGCATTCTTCACTCCATAGAAATTCTTCGTTCTTCCAAGTAAGCTTCGTCATGGGTTTCGCAATTCGAGCAAAATCTTTCATAAAATTTTTGTAACCAACCAAACCCAAGAAGCTTCTAATTTCTGCAACAGATTTTGGAGTAGGCCTTGATTCAACAGCTGCAACCTTCTTTGGATCCACTGCTATCCCTTCACCAGTCATGACATGCCCCAGAAACTCTACTTTATCTAGAAAAAACTCATATTTTAAAAGTTTTCCATACAACTTCTCTGTAAGCCCCTAATTTTTGGACTTTATTTTTAATTTTTTTATATGGATATTTTAATTTATTAAATTCAATAATGGCTGTGTTAGTAGTTTACCATAGCTTTGATTTTTGAAGCACAATAAATATTGTTTTCTCAAATCCAATTCTATATTTGAATTCTAGACTCGTCCACCTTCAGTTTGATATATCTTGTTCCATCCAAATTTGTCTTTCAACATTCTTTTGACTTTGCGCATCTTTATGTCAACGTAGGCCAATTTGATCATTTATCGCAATTCTAAGCCAACTTCCAATTTGATTTTGGGACTTGACATAGATCGAAGCCGTATGACCCAATCGAGTTTCCATGCGTACTTATTTACAAATGGCACATGGGACTCATTCAATTGATTTTCGGTTCCAATTTGACTAAAAATACTACTCGGGCCCAAACCTAGTCAACCCTACTAGTTAGAGCCCAACTAAGGTTACCAAAACTAAGTGAACATATATTTAAGTGACTTTTATAGATTAAATTACAGCCATGAAAAATAATTTCTTTATCTTTGACTTGGTCAAACATCCAATCAAATTAGGAAACCTATTACTAATAGTATAATTAGGAGGACCAAATCATATCCAAATTCGTCCAAACCAAAGCCAACCCTTGCTACATAAATACCTATCAAACCGTAACTAGTCCCCCTCTCTCCTAACCACCCACTACCCACAAAACCCTCCCAACCAAGCGGCCAAACCTTGTGGCCGACCCCCCAATAGTCGACCCTCCTTTCCTTCACAAATCCTAATTTTTCCTCGATTTTCACACCACCACCACCACTCATGTGACCCCCTCGATATCCTCTTCCACCCTAGCAACTATAGGAGCAATCTTGCAGCCGTTAGAGAGGTGTACAATGTACTACTTGGGCCGAAACTTCGTCGAATTAAAGTCTGAAATGTCACAGCAGGTTAGTCGACTTGTAGATGATGTTTCACCCACTTTTTCTTGTCCGTTTCATTTAAAACCAAATCTGAGAGTTACCTTTGCGTGTCTATTACAACCTCTAATCATCGAATACCACAGTTCAAAGCGGTTTGCTCGCAGCGTCGATTCTACGATAGGGTGTCCAAAATCGACGAATTCTTTTTTGAACCATTTTTCACCTATCTAAGTTCAGTTTCTACCCTTCTAATATTTTTATTCAGAATCTAGACATAGAGAGATTTCGGAAGCATATCTGTAGGTTTGGTTTCGCATTCGTTTGCTATTTTTAAAAATTCATGATATTTGTCGTGTCATCGAACTTCGAATTTTTTTGCCTTTCTTGTGTCCAAAAGTGTCAAAACTCCATGAATCCATATTAAACTTTATGTTGTGAAAGGCTTACCATTATAAATACTACTTTAACTAATTTCTAGAATTTTTACAAAATTTAGTAATTTTAATTAGTCATTGTTTCGAGACTAAATTAACGGGTCGAATTGAGGTAGTCATATGTGGTATTAACATAGAACCTCTTGTGAAAGAGTTCCACCATTGAAAATATAATTGTAGCAATATATAGGTATTTATAGATAATTTCTAGAATTTAAACATATTATTTTCTTATAATTGTAAAGTATTTACGAGAGAATTTGGTACTTATATGTACTTATACAATAGATATAGTGTCATAACAATGTTGTGGCAACTAGGAGACGTAGATATTCATATAATTTATATATGGTATGTTGTAAATCCTCTTCCCAAAATTTTGAAGTATTTTTTTATTTATTATTTAATTGAATTAAATGGTGATTTGTATTTTTATAAATATTTAATTAAATAGTTATCACAATAGAGAGCTTTAGTCATGATTAAATTTGGAGTACAAGATGACCAAGAATTTTGGTACGGATAGTGCAATGGCATGCTTTGACTAGTGTATTAGCTGTGGTAAGGAAGGCCGACCAATCGGTGTGCCCTAACTAAGGAAACCAGGCCAAGTTATAGCATGACTATTATAAATAGTTTAATTATTTATTATTAGATTTATTGACTTTGCAGTGACCCGGTTGTACCAAAGTGGTTCGGACTTGACCCGAACCAAACCCGGGCCCATGTAATATTGTAGAGCGACCAAAGACGTTAACGACAATAGATGTGTTGTTTGAATGTACGTACTTGTCACGACCCGTACCCAGTGTAGGGGCACGAGAAGTGGGTACGTCCAGCCTACGCCGCAGTGTCGGCGGTAGAACGTTGTCCTAGGTTACTATCTAATCAACAACTCAAGCAATTATATAATATACTTGTCATTCTCAACTCCGAACGGAGGACAAGTATAGATATAATGAAATCTCAATCACAGTCTAAGCACGATATGATCACACAGAAGTTTATAACTAAGACTAAATAACAACAACAAACCAACTACTAAATAATAATAATCTCAAAACATATAATATCTCAACTTATTACAATTCAAGTTCTAAAACATAAAACTAAACCAAGTCAACTAGCTAGTCTCTTGATGACTCCTGAGTGTCGGGGCCAAAGGTAGCTAAGCCATCTCCTAGTCTATAGTAAGTAGGGCAAGTGTTCTCAGGGCAATCATCTGTAATATTTTTAACAGGTCCAGTCAGGACAGGAACGAGCACAACTCATCAAGAAATCCCAAGTAAATGACAAAGAACTATAAAGCAGTTTATAGACAGTTATATTGATGAAAATGGCAGTTTTATACAGGTAGTGATGTAGAGAAACAGTTAAGGTACAAGGCAAGTAAGGTAGTTAAACAAGAGAAGAAATATGGTAAGGAAGACTGTAAAATACGATCTAGCTGGACTAGAGTAACATGATGTAAGTCTAGACGGTATAATATGAGTCGAGTGTAATCCCAATGTGAGTCCAGACGATGTAAATCTAATACCAGATGATTCCAGTACAAGATGAGTCCAGTATAAGTTGAGTCCAGTCAGTGATCAAAGATTCCAGGGTGAGTTCGGGCTATACTCTAATAATGTGTTTTAAAAAATCGAGATCGACATGTAAAAGGCTGTAAATAATATGGCACATCGTACACTCGACCAAGTGTGGGATGGCTATCTTTCCAGTATAATTCCAATAGAGTGGTTCCAGTATTTAGGAATGTTCACATGTCTACTCCAATATTTTCCCGCCTAACAAGTACAAGTGAATCCATAACCCAACACAAAATAAGTACAAGTCCAGCCAGAACATGAATGATACCAGTAAGTGATTCCAGGGTGACTCCAGTATGTAATGCCAGTAGTAGTTCTAGAAATGGATGCCAGACATGAATAAATGAGTGTCGTATAAAATAGATCCAACAATATCGAATCTTGTTTGAAACAGGGAATCAAATAAAACTAACTAGAACTGAAGTACAGTAATCGACAAGTATATGAATGAACTATCAGAGAACATACTCGCCTGATACTCTGAAAAGAGTAGTATAATATCAGATATCTGCACCGAAGTCACAATATCCTAAATAGAGCAGTATGGGTTATAATGTGTTTAAAATACGATAATTGAAGTTTACGATGTAATCTATATGATTTCTAGGTCAAAGTCAACTCTAAGTCAAACCTGGTTAACTATCTAGGTCAAACTAGGTCAAACAAGTCAAACTAAGTCATATTAGGTCGTACTAGGTCATATCAAGTCAAAGCAAGTCAATCTAGGTCAAAGGTCAATATCTAGGTCAACTTATCTAAAGCTAACTCAAATCTAACTCATAAGCCTACACAACTTGTGACACCATACCGTACCTTTATTAGCTATTGGCCAACCCTTATATATATATATATAACTTATATACACCTACAATGCATGTCAAACTATCAAAATCTCTACCTTACCTCTGTAGTATATATATGTGTCTATATACCACTTACCAACTGCTACCCACATATATCGTAACATAGGTATACCCTTAAACGATATACCTAGCCTACATTATCATTTAGTACATAGTAGCCATTCACTTAAATCCTACTAACCTATCCTTACATGACATTACCTACTATTGATATGCATCACCTATATATATATATACATATTACAGTATATAGATAGATAGACAATACTCATATGCACACACAATTATAACTGAACTAATAAAACCCCCCAACCTTCATACAACTGATACCATGTATCTTATATATCACTAATACTATATGTACTCTATCTATAGCTGATAAAAATACACATATGTGAATGATAGATGGTAATGAAATATTATAATAATTTTCCTTCCATTCCTAACTCATGAACTCTAGTAATACCCTTCCCACCTGTGTTACTAACAAAACCCAAGTCCAAAATCTAGCACTCGACCAACAAGGCCAAGTGCCCTCTTGGTCAACTCTATCTGTTGCTACAGCAGATGAGGCCAAGGCAAGTGCTAAGGCCTTGCCAACAAGGCCTAAACAAGGGGGAGGCTGGATTCTCTACTGTAGGACATACCAAAATGGAGCAACCTGCTGCTACAGTAGCCATGCTGCAAATGGATTTGCAGGCAATGCCAATACAGCCACAAGCTCACTGCTCTGAACATTCAGTCCCAAATGAAGGTACCAGCTCATCTAATCCTAGACTCCCTACCACTTCTAATACTCAAACCACCCACCAAACTAACTTCCATCCTAATCCGAATAGAATAACTAGATATCCTAACATAAACTTCCATTCGAAACCCCCAGGAAACTAACCTTAACCGAAGCTAACCCTCAAGTGGCCTAGATACTCGGATATCTACTAAACCTATTCTCTTATACATAATGAAACCTTAAATCTGGATACTAACTAATATATTACTATATATATCCCCTTCACCTACTAACTAACTAATCTTAGGATACTAACAACCCATTTTTTGGTACTCTACATGAACCCCCAAATCTTAGTTACAAGCTATTCTGAAATCTACGCACTCTCTGATGCAAGTACTCTCTAAAACCCAAGTCCAAGATACTATCAACTGATACTCAACCCTATACTCATGCAACCCTAAACCAAACACTCGTGTGTCAGGGGGTACATGTGTGTGAGTGTCACACGTGTCTACTAGCGTCAACTATTGTGTCCTAAATGTGTTAAAACCCAGTGTCAAACAGGCGTCAAAACTGGGCCCAGGCAACCCTCGTACAGTGGTGTCGAGCATCACAGGACACGACACACACCCTCTTATGTCACGTACTCGTATCCAGAGGTAGCCTAGGTATAGGGGTAGGTGTCTAGATGCCTGATATGTGTCCACGTGTCCAAATCTCTAACTAATTCGTGTCTAAACAATAGACTGAGAGACAGTACAGTACACAGGAATAGGGCTCGTGCTAGTGTATCGGGATCTATAGGACACGTTGTGACCAAACTTAGGTCGTGTAGGTGTGTCAACCTGTAGATGAGGTATCCATATGTCTACTGAGTCCACTAGGTCGAGTCCAAGACGTATCGTGTCGTGATGCGAAGCCCGTATCAGAACGAGTTTCTACATGTGTGCGCTTCTGTACAAAATCAGTACGAGCTTGATAACTTCAAGAATACCCAACCATGTCTGCCCAAACTTCGTGTGTGTCGTGTGTTTGCCATTGATTATAAAAGAACAGAATAGTTTTATGGGAGGACTGGACTTTTACTTCACAACACAAACTCGCTAGTACAAAGAAAGCCTAGGGATGAAAACCTAAGTACAACAATCTAAGTACAATTGTTTATTTTTTTCTGGGGGGTGACGGTAGAGGCTCGGGAAAGCGACGACAGCTCTGCCCTACTCCTTGGACGATCGGACGCAGCCTCAGCTCCGGGGAAGAAATGCTATTGCTCGAATGCTGATTGCTCTATGTCTGGCTCTGTGCGTATGTCTCTGTGCTCTCCTCTCTCCTGCCTTCTCTGTTTGTCCCTTTACAAGGGAATGGCACCTTGCTATTTATAGACATCATGGGTGGAGGTGTATATCCACGTGGCAGATTCTGAGCCCCAGACCATTATTTTGATTGTCATAAATCTGGTTTGTTACTATTACAATATATCTGGATAATTATGTTGATTGCCATAAATCTGGTTTGTTACGATTACAATATATATGGGCAATTATGTTGATTGCCATAAATCCGGATTGTAATGATTGCATTAAATCTGGATGATTATGATAATTACAATAAATCTGGTTTGTTTAGGATTTGACCAAATCTGGACGGTTATGTTGATTGCAGTAAATCTGAGTTATTGAGATTTGAACGACTCCTGTCACGTGTCCCTCATTGACTGCAATAAATATAAATTATTGAGACTCGATCAGCTTCTGCCACGTGTCCCAACTGCTGTGAGCCGTATGTAGGACTGTCAAAATTGGACTGCATGAGTGTGGCCTCGTGTCAGAACCGTATAAGGGTGGCCTTATCTGAGCCGCATGTCAATCTTTTAGTCTGAGCCGCATGAGGGTGGCCTTATCTGAACCGCATGGCAATCCCTTAGTCTGAGCTGCATGAGGGTGGCCTTATCTGAACCGCATGGCAATCCCTTAGTCTGAGTCGTATGAGGGTGGCCCCATGATCCGAGCTGCATAGGAGTAGCAGCCGCATGGGGGTGGCCCTATGATCCGAGCTGCATGGGATTAGTAGCCGCATGGGGGTGGCCCTATGATCCGAGCCGTAAGGGAGTAGCAGCCGCATGCGGGTGGCCCTATGATCCGAGCCGCATGGGAGTAGTAGCCGTATGGAGGGCTTTTTGGGGTTGGTGGGCTGTGCCAACTGTGAAGATTTTCTTGTCTTTCCTAGGAGCCTGCCACTATGTCAGGGTCATTATTTCACTTTTGTGTCAGGACTGTCAAGCCTTCGTGTGAGAGCCGTCGCTTCGCGTCAGGGCATTATATGAGCCAGCTGCATAAGTTAATTATGGCCGGTTGGTGAAGGACTTTTTGAACTGCATAAGGCCACGTGGCTCGCTAGAAACTTCTGAACCGCATGAGCTCTAATGGATGTTTGAGCCGCATGGAACTTTCCTGGTCCTGAGCCGCATGAAACTCTCCTAGTCTTGAGCCGAATAGGATTTTCTGTTTATTTCCATGCTTCTACAAGACCCCCTTCAAAGTTTTCAGTTTGAAAAATTGAAATACTTTGAATGAGAAGCATGGATATGTCCACATAAGCTCTCCTGGCCGCATAAGATATTCTGGTCGCATGGACTTCCTAGCCGCATGGCCTTTCTGGCCGCATGGACTGCCTGGCCGCATGGACCGCCTAGCCGTATGGACCGCCTGGTCGCATGGACTGTCTAGCCGCATGGACCACTCTGGCCGCATGGATTGCTATGGCCGCATATTGTCCTTTCTGCCATGTAGGCGTCATTAATTGCTCTTGATTCGTTTTAATTTGGAGCCATCTTTTGGGGCAGGATCCCAAGGGTCAGATTTGCCTCGATGACTGAAGCGTCGATTTTGCTCTTTAGGCGGTGCACGGATCGAAGCATCCCTCGGTCTATGAGCCCCCGTCTGCCTATAAATAAGATTAATTTTTTAGAGAAACTCTTTACTTTCTTCTTTTATTCGAACCTCTCTTGCCCTAGGCTGCCGTCTTCTTCTTCTTCTTCTTCTTCGATCAACGATGGCCCCCAAGGCTTCTAAGGCTGCAGCGAATGGTAAGGGAATGGCTTCTACGTCGACTGCGACGCCTGAAGTTCATCCCGACGTTCACCCCACCATTGCTGGTAAGAATTTTGGAAGGATCGTATGCTTCAAAAATACTAACAAAGATGGCTCTGTTGCATGTTTTATGCACAAGCCTTTAATGCGTCCTTCGTCTTTATCGAACGTTTTAAATTGTACGTGTCGCATGTACGTCCCATGTCCGAGCCGCATGGGGGGTATATGTCACGACCCGCACCCACCGTGATGGTACGAGTACGAAACAGCGCCCAGCCTATGCCGAAGTATCGGTGGTAGAACGCTGTTCTAGGTCATGAACTATAACTAGCATAATATGAATACTCTCCTAAAAGGAGTCCAACACAGAGGTACAACTCAATCACAAACTAAGGTAGAATATAGCATGATAGAAATAGATAAATAAATCCTTAACTGAGGTACAGCAGAAATAACACGTCTCAACAACTACCAGTCTCAACATTTCTAAATATACAACTCTGAAAAAAATAAGGACAACAACTAAACATAAAAGAAAGGACAATCTAAGCTATCTACACTAAGCAAGGGTATCATCCTCAGCAGCTGCCTGAACCTCCCCTGGGGTCCAGGTCGCGAGTGTCATCTAGGCAAGCTCCAAGATAAGGGGTGCAGGGTTCCTCATCATCATCTATAAAATTTTCAACAGGTCCAGTCAGGACGGGAGCGAGCACAATAAATATCACGCAGATCATAACAGGTTAGAAAATATAACGTGAAATAGAGTAAGATATATGAAACGCTGAAAGAAGATATATATGAAAAATAGAAGGATATGATAATAGGAAATATCTATATATAATAAGTAAGAACTGTAGGCAACATATGATTTAAAGTACAATATGGTTTTGTAAACAGGTTAGGTTATACAATAAAATGGGACTCCTTTGTACGTGGGTATACAATGGACATATACAATTTCTTATACAATAGGATTGATCACATAACCATTTCTACTCTCCCTCCCTAATCAATACACAAGGATCCAATTCAGTTACGTTACCTTATACAATGGCTTGTACAATGGCTTGTACAATAGAGCTCAATGTGATAATGAGAGTACAATATGCACAATGAGTGTACAATGATAAGGGTATTCAATAAATACAATATGTTAGTGAAACGCACATCATAATATGTATTTAGTGAATACAAAGGAGATAACATAGCAAAAGAAGATCCATATAGTACCAATCCGTGTTACCAACGTGTCAGCATCAAGTAAATTAATCTATGGCAAGAATAGACGTTCTAGCAAGTATAAAACGGTCAGAGAATGTACTCGCCTGGTATCTGAATGTCTGAAGTAAATTTACTGCCCGAGATGAGGTACCAGACTCCTAGTTAGAGCAACACAAGTCAAGATGTATACAGGGGATGATAATAGTAGTCTACAATGCGTCTGCATGCTGTCTAGGTCAAACTAGACTAAAGTCAACACTTGGTCAACTCCAGTCAACTATACTAGTCAAACTAGGTCAAGCCTAAGCCAAACAAGTCTCACTAAGCCTAACCAGCCTATTCTAGCAAGCACACACCACATCTAGGCTATACAAGTCAACTGTACACCTATACTGGCATTCAAGCCATATACATAGGCTGTATCACATAGGGTACATCCCATAGGCTATGTGCCATATAGGCCATATCACATATTCACACATATTGTATACATTGAATATTTATCTAATTTAATATAATAACACACATTATAAATATATAGGCTACCTATAATATAAGCATCATATATATATATATATATATATATATATATATATTTATTTATTTATTTATTTATTTATATATATTTATATATATATATATATATATATTTATATAAATATATATATATATATATATATATATATATATATATATATATATATATATATATTATATATATATATATATATTATATACATATATATATGTATATACATAGAAGGATAGGTAGAGAAAAACATGTGAGGGTGTTTGTGCACATGTGGGTGTGATAAAAAGGTGTATGGCATGTATTCCTGTGTGTGTGTGTGAGGGTTGTAGAGTAGTGTGTAGGGACATGAAGTAAAAGAAAATGTGTCAATGGAGTTTTATGTGGGGCATGGTGTGGGTGTGTGTAATGAATAATGACATCAATGTGTGACAGCAAGGTGATATTAGGAACAGTGTAAAGCAATTTCAAAAACCCTTAATCCCATACTAAGTACAAATAATTCTCAGATTTGGCATACATTCAGTTTATAGGAAGGAAGCTATGCAGTCATGAGGAACTAAGGTCCAGCTCTTTACAGTTAACATAGAGAAAGGAAATAAATTCAGTTCAAGAAAGGAAGGAAACTCATGATAACATAATTTCAGATTTCAAAAAAAGAAGGGAAAACTATACTCAGTTTCTAAGGGAAAACAAAATGGGATTTAAACAGTTCCATTAAAACTCAGGTTTGTATAACCAATCAATGTAACAGCCCACAACATCCCAGTATTCCTAGAGTGCATCTCAGTTCAAATTTCCCAGTTTTCTTTTTTTAAGCAACAATCAAATCCCTATATAACTAGAACCTAACTCCATTTGTACCAAAATCAAGATCGAAACCAAATACCAATTTGTGAAAAATCAAAAAAACAAGTATCAAACAACAGTTTCAGCTCAGTTTCTGAGGAATTTAATCTACGTTCCAGTTTTCAGTTTGAATAGGAAATAACTTTGCACTTAACACATAATGTCTCATACAACCTAACATGTTGCATATATATATATATATATAGCAATGTACAACTTGGTTTAACAGTGAAAGAAGAACTGTTTCAGTATGACAGTTCAATCATCAATATCAGTTAACAAATAAGTCCAAACCCCATTTCCTACTTCCATTTCGAAATCCAACTAATCCCAGTTTCTGTTTATACAAATTTCAGGTTATCACAGAGAGGGAAGAACTCAGTAAATACCAATTTAAACCCCTTTCCTAGAGTGAAATCAACATCTCATTTCAACATTTCAAGAAGACAATAGAACATAATTAGCTAACTCAAATTCTCAAGTTTGTCAAACGGTGTTCAAGAGTGAGGGTTGTGTGTAATCTAAAAACAGTGAACCAACACATTGTATACGAATTAACATAGTGATTAGTCACCAAGTTTCAGTGAGTAATTCATAGGAATTGACAGTTTTTCGAAAAACCCAGTTTTGACATTTTAATCCTGAAAACTCATTCGAAATTCTAATACTTGATCACATAACCTAATCTATCATGCCAATACAATCTAGCAATAACTAATACATATATATGAATCTAACCTGTCAATTTAATCAGCACAATTTTAGTTTAAACAGGAATAAATCCCAGAAATTATTCAGTACACAGGTTGTATCAGAAAAATGGGAAAAACCAAATCCCAGTTCGAAAATCAGTTAAAAATCCAAATTAATGGTTGGTAAAGTGTCGTGCATGTGTCAGTGTGTCCCACGGGTCATGGGGTGTCCATACAACAGGACACAATGTGTCCTGACACTCACGTACACGCACAGACACACACAGTTCAGTGCTGTCTCGTGCACGTGTGCCAGTCGGTCCAGGACATGACACACGACATGAGACACCTCGTGGTCGTGTCTGGGGGTTCGCCAGGTATAGAGTTAGGTGTCTAGCTGCCTGATATGTGTCCACGTGGGGTCCAGCTTCGTGTCCAAGCCCGTATCAGTGACCAAATGTGCACGTGTGTGGGTGTTTGTAAAACCAGTGCGAGCCCGATATCTTCGAAAATACCAAACCAACTCAACCCAAAATTTGGGGACATGCTATCAGTGTGTGCCCACTCGTGTCTATTAATTTTTGTGTCATAAGATTCAGTGTCGTCTCTATCAGCGAGCAGCAGGGCAGCCGCACGCGGCGGCGTGCTGCATGTCCGTATCGATTTTCGAAACAAAAATAGCACGAATTCGTGCTCAGAGTTAGGGTTTCATGATCTACACCTATAGGGCTAGAAGATTGTTCAATTAGTTTTCGAAAATATGTGGATTCAATCCACTCAAGCATTTCATCAAACACCTAGGTTCTAAGACTGATATGTGTCCGATACAGACACGAAATGGACACGACTTGACACAAATCTAATACCTACAGCTAGGGGACACCTAGGGCTTCCTATCCATGCAAAGAAAATGAAATTTGGCGGAGGGAATAGGAATTTACCTATATGTGCAATTTACATAAAAGAGCTTCAAAAGGGGGTGGTTCTTCTTGATGGCCAAGTGCTCCAAATTGGTCCCAAACTAAAATAGCTCTCCACCAACAGTCCATAAACACAAATTAGAACCCAATGCAAAAGACTAGGATAAAAAAGGAGATTAAATGAATAAAATAGAAATTTTTGTAGAAGGGAACAAACCTTGGTTTTTGCCAAATGGAGAATAATATAAAAGAGGCAAGAACATTCAAGGAGGAGATTATTTATAGGGAGGGGAAGCCCTATGGCTGGTCATATTGAGTGAAAATTAGGGTTAGGGTTACAAGTCATGGGCCATGGGCCAAGTCACATGAGAAATGGGCTCTCTACATTAGCCTTAAGTCCAACATTAAAATCCCTCTTAATTTCTTAAGAGCTAAATCACTCAAGTCAAAACCAAGTCGACTTAAGTTAGATTAGGGTCTCACCATGCTAATTAAGTCACCTTAACTAGAGTCAACATCTAGGTTAGTCTCCTATGTCACAACTAGCAAAAGTCAAAATCAACAACCGTCAATCCAATAAATAATTTAAAAATTCTAATAAGTCAAAATGACCAAATTATCCCTAGACTAAAAATGATAATTGAAATACCCTAATCACATGGCTAGGGTCTAGGGTAGACAGTCTCTACGGTTTCACTAGCAAAATACCAAAATCATAAGTCATAATTTTAAATAGTTTTAAAATGATTAAAAATCACCAAATTAAAATCATAATATGAAATAAATATCAATAAATAATAATTATAATTACCAAAATTTCAAAATTACCCTCATTTGAAAAACTGGGTGTTATAATCCTACCCACCTTATAAAAATTTCGTCCTCAAAATTAAGATAATCGTACCCCCTTCTAGGTCAACATAGTCAAGGGTCAATCACTAGTCAATTTTCTCAACATCCAAGTACTTGGTCATCAGCTGGTCAACTTCTTAGGATTTTACCTATGCTAGCTACCTAAGTGTCGGCAACCAGAATTTAGCAAAAAAAGAGACTCTATAATAGGCTAGCTCTTAATTTTCCAATCCTATCAAGTCACCCATAACTAAGTACCTACAAGCTAAGCACACCAATCCCAAATACCACATATTCATAAGCTCAAGAACAACAACCCATCACAAATATCCTAAGTATATCATCTGCAATCTATAAGTATATGGGCCTCTCAGTCTTAGGTGAACTATAACTATATTTAAGGACAAGCTCTGGTCACTGGGTGCCTCACTGGAAGGGTAAAGGAAACAATAAATAATCATCAAGGTTGTATGGCATACTAACATCCTATAATTGTAAACTGGTTAGTATTATAGATAACAGGAGAATTATCTGCAATGGGTTACTATTCTAACACCAATGCTAACTAACACCTCTATGGTACAAATACTCTATAAGTCACCATATCATTATACTATGAAGGTACTACCTATGAATAAGCTCTACAAAACTAAAATATCCCTACTCCTAAGTCATTTATAACAATCAAAAGGGTATGATGTTTAAAACTTTCTCAAGATTTAATCTGTTAATCATATGCGTCTGTCCCAAAATTATGTTGTCCAGAGTCTTTATCATGCTAGTGAGCAAGGCTACGATAATCACAGAGTCCTTGACTAAGGTACGTACCTCTAGGTTCATGGTATTTAAAATTTTCGTATTGCCACATGCGACGGCGAAAATCTTAAATTCCTATACCCGAGAAATACATCAAAAATCTGACTACATGTCCTCACTATGCCAACTAAAATGACTATCGAAGATTTTAGATCCCATGATTTAGGTGACCTAGCCCATATGATTTTTTGAAGAAAAACAACATAACAAAAAAACAACATGACAAAATTAATCAATCAACAAGGAACAGATGGAATCAGATTTTAAGGTAGTTATAAAAGACAATTGAGGGAATAGAATCGAGAAGAATGAAACTTACAGCAAGATCTCCAATGGTCTGTGCATCCTCGACTGTCCTAACGATAGCTCGCCCTGCAGGTTTCCCCTGGTCTGCTGCTGATGCTGCATGAATCACTGCTTGTCACCCCCAGTTTCCATGAGCAGGGGTATTTTGGTAATTTTCAACTTTAAAATTATTTTGGAAT
Source organism: Iris pallida (assembly GCA_029216955.1). Taxonomy (NCBI): domain Eukaryota; kingdom Viridiplantae; phylum Streptophyta; class Magnoliopsida; order Asparagales; family Iridaceae; genus Iris; species Iris pallida. The sequence continues at coordinate 19,371,072 of JANAVB010013598.1, read as the reverse complement.
TATTTATTTATTTATTATATTATTTTGGGGATATTTGAGTCGGGTTCGAATTTCAACTCATTCTGACTTGTATCGGGGACCCGGGGTAGTTTTGACTCTAGTGGGACCCACATACTAGTTAGCCATGGCCCACATGTCAATTATTTTAGTTAGTGACTAGGCTAATTTATTTTGGTTAGGGTTTGATTTGATTAGTGTGTTGGAATGACCAAACTAGCCCCGGCTTAAACCCTTACCAATGTATTAACCCATAGATTAGAAATGGGGCTTTCTTGACTTTTCTCTAATAGGACAAAAGCCCTTTAATGGTCGGCCACTTCATGAGTGGATAGGATTAGCCACTTTATCATTTCCCTTTTTCATTCTCTCTCTTGTTCTTTCCCAAATTGATTTGAGAGCAATCCCTAATCAAACCATCACCAAATCCTTCCATTTCTTCACCAAATCTTTTACCTTCCTTCTCCATTCAAGCCAAGGAGGGAGCTACCCAAGTTTGGGAGGATTCGGAGCTTGTCCGTGTCCGTTTGGGATTCCTACGTGTCGGTGGCGTATCGGGATCGATTCGAGTCACCGAGAGGGGATCGATTTGAGTCACCGAGAGGTATAAATCCCTTCCTTTTCTTATTTCTCTCATGTATTAGAATGGTATTGACCTATAGGAATGACCCCCATGGTTTAGTGCCCATTGGTGTCCATTTCGTGTCCATTTGGACACTTGTAGAGGTGTCCTATGTGTAGGATCGTGTCCTAATGGGAAAATCTCCTATTTGGACACATGTGGATTATTTGTGTACTGATTTATTATTGTTCTAATATTTATTCCAGATTTTAGGAGTGTTTAGAAATGTGTGTCCCTATATATCATATTGTATCATATTTCTAATATCTATATGTGTATATATATAGTGATATATTTATTAATCTCTCTCTCTCTCTATATATTTAATATATATATATATAAATATATATATATATATATATATATATATATATATATATATATATATATATATGTATATATATGTATATATATATATATACATATATATAAAAAAATATATATATATATATATGTATATATATATATATTGGCTCATATATATGTGGATATATATTATGGTGGGAATGTGTGACATTTTGTGTTGGTATGGGGGCACATGTAGGTTCGACCAATGTAGGAAGTATTGGTGTGGGTGTTTGTGTTAGAATTGGCGTGTAGATGTGTGTGGTTTGGAGGGTGTATGAGTGATTGATTGTGAGAATAAGAGAAGGGGGAATTGAGGTGTGAGAGAGGAGTTGAAGGGGGGACTAGCACTGCTAACAGCAGCTGCTAACAGCAGCATGCTGTCCCAATAAACCTGTCCTAAAAACACCCTTTGGCACAGCCAATTCAGTCCCCATGGCAGCCTGGGTACACACCCATTCACTGCTACTGCAAACAGCAGCAGGACAGTCCCCCTTAAGCCATTCATGGCTGCTCCTTTAGTCCCCTTAAACCACCTGTTAACAGCCACCAAAATCCATACCATATGATAGCCCCTTATTCCCATATACACCCTTGTTTAACCCAACACTTGGCTGCCCCATATGACCACTTATGTAACACCCACTTTTCCAAAATAAGGGTAAATTTGAACTTTTGTATTTTAAATCATTAAAGTATTTGATTTTAGTCATGATATGATTTTTGGTGATTTTTAGTTATTTTAAAACTATTTAATTGAGTGAAATGTGAATTGGTGTTTTGCTAGTGTAACATTAGTCATGCATGACCTAGAAGACTAATCATGACCAATGAGACCTAATCATGTGTCTAGGATTTCAAATTTCTACTTTTAAGCCTAGGGGTATTTTAGTCATTTTGTCACTTTTGTGATTTTGTGAATTATATTAATTAAATATGTGTTAGTTGAATTGTTGAGTCTTGACCTAGAGGTTAGCCTAATCTAGATTGTTAATCATGACCCTAGAGACTAAGTTAGTGGGTTTCATTAAAGTAATTACATTAGTGAAATATCTAGATATTTGTAGATAGATATTTTGGACTAAAAGTTAAAGGATGCTACTTTAATTGTGGGCCCTTAGATTAGCTAGAAATTGTTGGAGGAACCTTAGCCCCTCATCCTAAACCCTAACCCTAACCTAATGGCAGCCATCATACCCTTTCCCCCACTATAAAACCCCTCTCAAACTTAGGGCTAGCCTCCCTCCTTAGAAAATTTAGATCCAAGAAAAAAGAGGTGAGTTCTTGCCTAGTAAATTCTCTATTAATTCCATTTTAATTCCTAAAATCCTCAAACCAGTTACAAACCCTTCTAATACCAGTATTCTTGCTGTTATGATGTTTTGGTCCAGCTTGCTAATGATTTGAGGTGTTTGGGACATCAAGCAAAGTGTAGAGAAAGGCCCTTTCCTATTGAAAGTTCACACTAAGGTAACTTCTCCAAATCTTCATGAAATCCCTGTCAATCTCCATGAATAGGAAGCCCTAAGGGTCCCCCTAAGGTTTGGATTAGATTCGAGCTTGGTGTCGGAGGTTTCGTGTCCTTTCTGGACACGTATCAGTGCCAATGGCACTGTGTTCGACGAAATGCCTCAAAGGGCATTTCGATCGATTTATTTGATTCTTTTTGAATAGAAAAATTAGTTTTGTTGTGATCTTTGATTCCTGTGGTTGTGTCCTGATTTCGTGTCATGTTTGTGTCATTTTCGTAGCTTGGACACGCGCGTGTACACGGCCGCGCGCGGCTACAGTTTTCCCCTGCTACTCGGGGGTGATAACTCAGTGGACACGACACTTGGACACGAGTTATTTGACACAGAGGAGGGGGCCATCACTGACAGACCCCCCCTTGAGTTTCACAACCTTTAGTGTCGTGTCGGACACGCACGAGCGCGCACACGGGGAATGCACTGTGCGCGCGGCTGTCGAATTTGGGCACTGACATGCACTTCGTGTCGTGTCCTGTCACCACGTAGACACGATGCAGGGTGTCCTATGGATAGCCCTATGGGTAGTTAATCTATGCTAGTGAGCACGAGATTTGGTTCGACCCCTGTTGTGCACATGAGCATCGTGCACACGTGCACGAGGACACTGCACTGTAGGTACTGTCTTGGTGCACAGTTGTGTGGACACATTTGTGTCCAATTTCTTGGACACAAACAAGTTGTGTAGCATGTACTAATTATGATTATCAGTTACCAATCCCTGTAATTAGGTTTTAAATCATTTGTATTAGTAAATTGCTATTTTTTTCCTTTTTCCTGAATGTTGTATCAGTCATTTTGTTCCAGATTTCACATTTGAATTTTGATAGACTATTTAACCTACAAATTACTGTTTAATACATGTTTCTAAAGTTCAAATGTGTTATCCTACATGTTATCTATATGTGATTCAATTTTTGCAATGTTTGGTGTTGTGTGGACCTTGATTTGGGTATAGGATATTGGTTAGATTAACTTGAGTGTTAACTGAGAGTGAAGCACATGAATAGATTTCCTTTTCTTTAATTTTTACTGTCACATGGTGTATTGTAATCTGAGTTTGTTTGGGTATTCACAACTGTGTAGAACAATCCTTAAATTTTTGAGAATTTCCTATATGACAAAACCTGAAATGTGTTTAACTGAACCTTGGGTTAGCTTAGACATTCAATCTGATATTTAGGAAGATAATAAATTGATTTCCCTTCTTTTCTTCCTAACTAGGATTAACTTGATGATTATAACTGAGTTTGTGTTGATTGAACTGAAACCTGTTTTTACATGAATCTGAGATTGGTTCTATACAAGTGAAATTCTGAGTTTTTCCTAATGTAGTGTAAACTGAGCATTGAGTTAATATGTGAATAACTGATATTGGTTCAAAACTGAAATGGGAACAATACCTGAGTTTGATTTATTGTTAAACTGGAAACTGTGAATAACTGAATTGGTTTCCTTTTCTTTATATTTCCTGCTCACACCAAGTGCCTATGCTACCACATTATTTCACATGTCCCAAGTCACACACACTCTCATGTGTAAAAATCTGAGAATGTTTAACAAATACCTTGGACACTCTCCTGTAATGCAAAACTGAGATTAAGTTTGAATATGGTTGAATGTTAGCTTGAAATGTAAAAATCTGAGACTTATACATGTTAGACACACACACCCTCACATTTCCCTATCACACTATCTCACACACTCACACCACAGGCACATACACACAAGTTTCCTCTTTTCTTCACTGATTTAAATTGCTATGTTTCCTGCAAACACACAAGTACACATGACACACACCTTCCTCCCTCTTTTACTGTTATGTATTCCTGTACACTGGTTTTGACACATTGTTTTCCCTGAGAACATTCCCTTCTCTTTCCAGTTAATAACTGAGTTGCTTTCCTGCACATGTTAGCCTAGCACCCACACTCTTTCCTTTCCTTCACTTTTGAGTTCTATATCGTATCGTACTTTTCTTTCTTAGTTGTGATTGAGTATACATTCTGCTATGTCACCCCCATTCGGGGAGTATAAACTGCCTAGTATTATATATTGTTAGATGTTGTGACCTAGGACAGCGTTCTACCGCCGACACTGCGGCGTAGGCTGGACGTACCCACTTCTCGTGCCCTTACTCTAGGGTGCGGGTCGTGACACGTTTTTAGTGGTGGCCCATGCAGGTCGAGTTTATGTAGTGGTATTCGAACTAGAGTATCACTACAGCCTGCAGTAGGAGTAGAATATTTTGGGGTACTCAATCACAGTTAGAATTCCTTGAGAGATTCCTGGGATGCCCCTTGAGAATCTCATTCCGAACCTCTAATTTTAAATTCTTTTCTCTTGTTTTGATTTACCCTTACTCCTTGATATTTGAATTTGATTTTGATAAATCGTTGTTGATTTGATTTTCTTATCGAGATGAATTTTATGATCCGAGTTACGATATCTTCTGATAACATATGTTGACGGAAATAACAGGGATGGTAAAACGTCTACTTTATTATGGAACCTAGAGTTTACCGCAGCTATATTAGCCGACGTGGCAAGAACATAGGGACCTGACTTCGGATGTACATATCTTGATCATGAGATTGGAATTTCTCGCAGCTATACTAGTCGGCATAGCGAGGATTCCAGACGACTTGATCATAGAGATGCATACCCCAGTTATGGACTCTACCGTTCATTGCAGCCTTGCTTACTAGCGTGGCGAGGATTCTGAGTATCATAATTTTGGACAGACGCATGTGATTATCAGATTATATCTTGAAGGTTTTAAAGTATCACCTCTTTCATTTCTCTTCTGTTAAAAAAAAATTGTTGTTTCCATCATCAAATAACTTAGAGTAGGGATAACTTTAGTTGACTAGTCTAATTCCTTGTAGATTTTTATTAGTTATAACTCTTTCTTAGTATGATGATTTGATGAGTTGTGATTAGGCCTTATTTTAGGGATGATAGTATAGCCTGGCTTTAGAGTAGTGACCCTTGTAGCTGGTTCTCCGTTGTTTATATTTACCAGTTTTATATAGGATGGTAGACCGCCTTACAGCCTTGGTGATTTGTTGTTTCTGTAACTTTTCCAGTTTAGCACCCCAGATTGCTTGTATGTTTTGATACCCTATGACCGTTTTGGTTTAGCTTGACTAGTATACCTAGATGGGACCTTCAACTGCCACCGTATGCCATGACCCTGTATGCCATTCTTTTAAATTGTAGGATTTAGGTAGTTCTGAGACTATGACTGTTGGGGACGAGACTCTAGAAGAAGTACGACCATCTTAATTTCGAGGACGAAATTCTTTTAAGGGGGGTAGACTTGTAACACCCACTTTTCCAAAATAAGGGTAAATTTGAACTTTTGTATTTTAAATCATTAAAGTATTTGATTTTAGTCATGATATGATTTTTGGTGATTTTTAGTTATTTTAAAACTATTTAATTGAGTGAAATGTGAATTGGTGTTTTGCTAGTGTAACATTAGTCATGCATGACCTAGAAGACTAATCATGACCAATGAGGACCTAATCATGTGTCTAGGATTTCAAATTTCTACTTTTAAGCCTAGGGGTATTTTAGTCATTTTGTCACTTTTGTGATTTTGTGAATTATATTAATTAAATATGTGTTAGTTGAATTGATGAGTCTTGACCTAGAGGTTAGCCTAATCTAGATTGTTAATCATGACCCTAGAGACTAAGTTAGTGGGTTTCATTAAAGTAATTACATTAGTGAAATATCTAGATATTTGTAGATAGATATTTTGGTACTAAAAGTTAAAGGATGCTACTTTAATTGTGGGCCCTTAGATTAGCTAGAAATTGTTGGAGGAACCTTAGCCCCTCATCCTAAACCCTAACCCTAACCTAATGGCAGCCATCATACCCTTTCCCCCACTATAAAACCCCTCTCAAACTTAGGGCTAGCCTCCCTCCTTAGAAAATTTAGATCCAAGAAAAAAGAGGTGAGTTCTTGCCTAGTAAATTCTCTATTAATTCCATTTTAATTCCTAAAATCCTCAAACCAGTTGCAAACCCTTCTAATACCAGTATTCTTGCTGTTATGATGTTTTGGTCCAGCTTGCTAATGATTTGAGGTGTTTGGGACATCAAGCAAAGTGTAGAGAAAGGCCCTTTCCTATTGAAAGTTCACACTAAGGTAACTTCTCCAAATCTTCATGAAATCCCTGTCAATCTCCATGAATAGGAAGCCCTAAGGGTCCCCCTAAGGTTTGGATTAGATTCGAGCTTGGTGTCGGAGGTTTCGTGTCCTTTCTGGACACGTATCAGTGCCAATGGCACTGTGTTCGACGAAATGCCTCAAAGGGCATTTCGATCGATTTATTTGATTCTTTTTGAATAGGAAAATTAGTTTTGTTGTGATCTTTGATTCCTGTGGTTGTGTCCTGATTTCGTGTCATGTTTGTGTCGTTTTCGTAGCTTGGACACGCGCGTGCACACGGCCGCGCGCGGCTACAGTTTTCTCCCTGCTACTCGGGGGTGATAACTCAGTGGACACGACACTTGGACACGAGTTATTTGACACAGAGGAGGGGGCCATCACTGACAGACCCCCCCCTTGAGTTTCACAACCTTTAGTGTCGTGTCGGACACGCACGAGCGCGCACACGGGGAATGCACTGTGCGCGCGGCTGTCGAATTTGGGCACTGACACGCACTTCGTGTCGTATCCTATCACCACATAGACACAATGCAGGGTGTCCTATGGATAGCCCTATGGGTAGTTAATCTATGCTAGTGAGCACGAGATTTGGTTCGACCCCTGTTGTGCACATGAGCCTCGTGCACACGTGCACGAGGACACTGCACTGTAGGCACTGTCTTGGTGCACAGTTGTGTGGACACGTTTGTGTCCAATTTCTTGGACACAAACAAGTTGTGTAGCATGTACTAATTATGATTATCAGTTACCAATCCCTGTAATTAGGTTTTAAATCATTTGCATTAGTAAATTGCTATTTTTTCCTTTTTCCTGAATGTTGTATCAGTCATTTTGTTCCAGATTTCACATTTGAATTTTGATAGACTATTTAACCTACAAATTACTGTTTAATACATGTTTCTAAAGTTCAAATGTGTTATCCTACATGTTATCTATATGTGATTCAATTTTTGCAATGTTTGGTGTTGTGTGGACCTTGATTTGGGTATGGGATATTGGTTAGATTAACTTGAGTGTTAACTGAGAGTGAAGCACATGAATAGATTTCCTTTTCTTTAATTTTTACTGTCACATGGTGTATTGTAATCTGAGTTTGTTTGGGTATTCACAACTGTGTAGAACAATCCTTAAATTTTTGAGAATTTCCTATATGACAAAACCTGAAATGTGTTTAACTGAACCTTGGGTTAGCTTAGACATTCAATCTGAGATTTAGGAAGATAATAAATTGATTTCCCTTCTTTTCTTCCTAACTAGGATTAACTTGATGATTATAACTGAGTTTGTGTTGATTGAACTGAAACCTGTTTTTACATGAATCTGAGATTGGTTCTATACAAGTGAAATTCTGAGTTTTTCCTAATGTAGTGTAAACTGAGCATTGAGTTAATATGTGAATAACTGATATTGGTTCAAAACTGAAATGGGAACAATACCTGAGTTTGATTTATTGTTAAACTGGAAACTGTGAATAACTGAATTGGTTTCCTTTCTTTATATTTCCTGCTCACACCAAGTGCCTATGCTACCACATTATTTCACATGTCCCAAGTCACACACACTCTCATGTGTAAAAATCTGAGAATGTTTAACAAATACCTTGGACACTCTCCTGTAATGCAAAACTGAGATTAAGTTTGAATATGGTTGAATGTTAGCTTGAAATATAAAAATCTGAGACTTATACATGTTAGACACACACACCCTCACATTTCCCTATCACACTATCTCACACAGTCACACCACAGGCACATACACACAAGTTTCCTCTTTTCTTCACTGATTTAAATTGCTATGTTTCCTGCAAACACACAAGTACACATGACACACACCTTCCTCCCTCTTTTACTGTTATGTATTCCTGTACACTGGTTTTGACACATTGTTTTCCCTGAGAACATTCCCTTCTCTTTCCAGTTAATAACTGAGTTGCTTTCCTGCACATGTTAGCCTAGCACCCACACTCTTTCCTTTCCTTCACTTTTGAGTTCTATATCGTATCGTACTTTTCTTCCTTAGTTGTGATTGAGTATACATTCTGCTATGTCACCCCCATTCGGGGAGTATAAACTGCCTGGTATTATATATTGTTAGATGTTGTGACCTAGGACAGCGTTCTACCGCCGACACTGCGGCGTAGGCTGGACGTACCCACTTCTCGTGCCCTTACTCTAGGGTGCGGGTCGTGACAACTTAATAGCCCATAAACCCCTGTCCAAAATAGCCACAATTCAGTCCAGTTTTAGCTTATGTTGGCTGCCCCATTTCATCCTTTGAACACCCATGTTTAGCCCTTTAACACCACCACCAAACCACTTCAAATCAGTCCACATTTGACTCATTTCCAGCCCTCAACACAACCTTAATAACACTCTAAATCAGTCCCCTTTTTCTAGCTTTTGTGTGTGTATCTATTAGTTATGTGTGTGTGTGAGAGAGCCTAAATGAGTTGTAGTTAGTGCCTATAGGTTAGCCTATGTGTAAACTAATAGGAAACCTATAGAAAAGCCTTGTGAGTGTGATATAAGTGAGTGTTGTGTATGGGGAGTGGTTTATGATACATGGTAAGGTAATGGTAAAGGTAATATAGGTTTTACCTAGGAATAGGGTATTTGAGTCTAGAGTCTAAGATAGGGTTAGGACTTGATTCCCTTGGTTGGTAATGATCAAATATAGTGCTCATAGACTAGTTTTGACGTCGTTTGACCATTTTGACCAAAAGTCAACAAAAGTCAACCGAGAGTCAAACTTAGTCTTTAAGCGACTAGATTTGACCGAAACCAAACCAGAGTTGACCAGTTGACTGAAAGTCAACAGTTGGTGAACATTAGACTAGTTTGACCTAGAGTTGACTAGAGTTGACCAGGGTTGACCAGTTGACCAAAAGTCAACTGTAAGTCAACCTTTGACCCCGTTTGACCTAGTTTGACTTGGATCGACTCCCAGTAACCTAGTATGACCTAATATGAACCAGTATGACCTAGTATGACTCAGTCTGACCTAGATTGACCTAATTTTGACTTAGACATGCATTCATGACTTGAATTAGTTTTCTTTTTTAGTATTAAGCCTTGTTTGACTCATAGTATCTTATTTTAGGTCTGTGATCACTCTAAGCGTCTGTTCAGCTTATCAGCTCAGGACCACAGGCGAGTACATTCACTGATAGTTTTCATTATCTTGATATCTACTATATCCGATTCAGTTGTAGTGTTTTACATGATTCCTGACACGACGGTTCACGGACTAGTATACGTCGGATCCTGTCATGAGATGTTATTCCTGGACTTTCTTGGTATATGGGTATGTGATATTTCTATGTTTCCTATACTTATATAGACATTGATTTGGAAGTGGGCTGGCCCCCTGCTCTCGAACCCTGTGTCATGACGTGCCATGTCCAGATCCGTGATACTATTCGGGGATGGAAGAATTATTAGGGGTTATGTGATCAAAGCCTTCCTGTAACTATTTTGTTAGCGCCACCCTCACCTCACGTAGGGTGTAGCAGATACCCCATTACCAGTTATCCAGGTTGGACGATATGACTCTTCGTTGAGGATATCGCGGATTGCCGGGCCAAGTGGATAACTCTCTTTTGACTCCCTAGCCGATCACATATCGCTCTAATAGTTCAAAATCACCTTTTACATTTATTAGCGTATCTTATATTTCTAGTTCAGCCTTACTTTCTGTACTTCTCACCATGCTATGTTTCCATTACTCACATGCTCTACCTGTCATTATACTGTACCATAATTTGAGACTAAGTTCTGTTTGAAAGAAGGGTTATAACTCCGGTCCTTGTTTGGTTCAAGGGTTGTAACTCGGTTTTCAAATGGTTCCCATGTCGCCTATATCTTTGTCTTGTATTTTATTATACTCTCTTATAGTATTTCTCAATTTATATGGAACTGCTGTTGGTGTTTGTACTTGCTCATTTTCCTGACAAGATTCCGTTGACAAATTTTACAGATGATTCAGAGACTGATTGCCCGACCTACTATGGGGTTGAGTCTGATGGATTAGACTTAGACCGTGGCTTGTTGGTAGAGCCACTAGACTTTGCTCACCCTGAGTAGCATAGTTTAGTTAGGTTTGCCTGGCCTGCGAGCCAGCTAGTACATTTCAGTATGTAGTATCTTATATATTTTCTGAGACTCTGGTTGTTGTGTATAGCTCTGACTTGTGGATCTTGGACTCATTTCCTGCTTTATCTATCATATTTCCTTTCCATGCTATCTACCTTAGTTTTATATTTGTGATTGAGACTGTATTGCTATGTCACCTCCATTCGGAGTGTATATACTGTACAGGTACATTTATCTGTTTTAGTCGTAGTATTTACAGACCCTATATACAGCGTTCTACCGTCGATTCTGCGGCGTAGGCTGGACGTAACCACGTGCTCGTGCCCCTCTTCAGAGTGCGGGTCGTAACACTGCTGCTGAGAGAAATCGAAAATGACGGAAAAAAGTCTCTATACAGACAGAGGTGCACCTCCAATGTAGCAAAAATGCCAACCTGAGTCGGCACAACAGGAGCTGCGGTCTCGAGGCCCTGACGAACAGAAAGAGAGGTGGCCAGCCTCTCGATAGTATCCTCCGAACCGAAGCGATGAGATCGTGTCTTTATAACCATCATGAAGAAAGATCAAAATAAGAAGCAATTTCTGAGAATGAAGCGAAAATTCAAAAGAGGACAGTTTATATTCAAGGGAAGTCGATAAGCAACAATTTAGATAAAGGAATCTGATTAAGAGTTTTCCTAGTGTGATTGAGTACCTCAAAAATATCCTAATCCTACTGCAGGCTGTAGTGATATTCTAGTTCGAATACCACTACATAAACTCGACCTGCATGGGCCACCACTAAAAATGTGTCACGACCCGCACCCACCGTGAGGGTACGCGTACGAAACAGTGCCCAGCCTACGCCGCAGTATCGGCGGTAGAACGATATTCTAGGTCATGAACTATAACTAGCATAATATGAATACTCTCCAAAAAGGAGTCCAACACAGAGGTACAACTCAATCACAAACTAAGGTAGAATGTAGCACGATGGAAATAGATAAAGAAATCCTCAATTGAGGTACAGCAGAAATAATAAGTCTCAACAACTACCAGTCTCAATATTTCTAAATATACAACTCTGAAAAAAATAAGGACAACAACTAAACATGAAAGAAAGGACAATCTAAGCTATCTACACTAAGCAAGGGTATTATCCTTAGCAGCTGCCTGAACCTCCCCTGGGGTCCAAGTTGCGAGTGTCATCTAGGCAAGCTCCAAGTTAAGGGGTGCAGGGTTCCTCATCATCCTCTATAAAATTTTCAACAGGTCCAGTCAGGACGTGAGCGAGCACAATACATCTCACGCAGATCATAACAGATTAGAAAATATAACGTGCAATAGAGTAAGATACATGAAACACTGAAAGAAGATATATACGAAAAACAGAAGGATATAATAATAGGAAATATCTATATATGATAAGTAAGAACTGTAGGCAATATGTGATTTAGAGTACAATATGGTTATGCAAACGGGTTAGGTTATACAATAAAATGGGACTCCTTTGTACGTGGGTGTACAATGGACATATACAATTTCTTATACAATAGGATTGATCACATAACCATTTCTACTCTCCCTCCCCAATCAATATACAAGGATCCATTTCAGTTACGTTACCTTATATAATGGCTTGTACAATAGCTTGTACAATAGAGCTCAATGTGATAATGAGAGTACAATATGCACAATGAGTGTACAATGATATGGGTATTCAATAAATACAATATGTTAGTGAAACACACATCACAATATGTATTTAGTGAACACAAAGGAGATAACATCGCAAAAGAAGATCCATATAGTACTAATCTGTGTTACCAACGTGTCAGCATCAAGTAAATTAATCTATGGCAAGAATAGACGTTCTAGCAAGTATGAAACGGTCAGAGAATGTACTCGCCTGGTATCTGAATGTCTGAAGTAAATGTACTGTCCGAGATGTGGTACCTGACTCCTATTTAGAGCAACACAAGTAAAGATGTATACAGGGGATGATAATAGTAGTCTACAATGCGTCTGCATGCCGTCTAGTCACACTGGACTAGAGTCAACACTTGGTCAACTCCAGTCAACTATACTAGTCAAACTAGGTCAAGCCTAAGCCAAACAAGTCTCACTAAGCCTAACCAGCCTATTATAGCAAGCACTCACCACATCTAGGCTATACAAGTCAACTGCACACCTATACTGGCATTCAAGCCATATACATAGGCTGTATCACATAGGGTACATCCCATAGGCTATGTGCCATATAGGCCATATCACATATTCACACATATTGTATACATTGAATATTTCTCTAATTTAATACAATAACACACATTATAAATATATAGGCTACCTATAGTATAAGCATCACATATATATATATATATATATATATATATATATATATATATATATTATATATACATATATATATGTATATACATAGAAGGATAGGTAGAGAAAAACATGTGAGGGTGTTTGTGCACATGTGGGTGTGATACAAAAGGTGTATGGCATGTATTCATGTGTGTGTGTGAGGGTTGTAGAGTAGTGTGTAGGTGACATGAAGTAAAAGGAAATGTGTCAATAGAGTTTTAGAGTGTGGGGCATGGTGTGGGTGTGTGTAATGAATAATGCCGTCAATATGTGACAGTAAGGTGATATTAGGAACAGTGTAAAGCAATTTCAAAAACCCTTAATCCCATACTAAGTACAAATAATTCTCAGATTTGGCATACATTCAGTTTATAGGAAGGAAGCTATGCAGTCATGAGGAACTAAGGTCCAGCTCATTGCAGTTAACATAGAGAAAGGAAATAAATTCAGTTCAAGAAAGGAAGGAAACTCATGATAACATAATTTCAGATTTCAAAAAAAGAAGGGAAAACCACTACTCAGTTTATAAGGGAAACAAAATAGGATTTAAACAGTTCCATTAAAACTCAGGTTTGTATAACCAATCAATGTAACAGCCCACAACATCTCAGGGTTCCTAGAGTGCATCTCAGTTCAGATTTCCCAGTTTTCTTTTTTTTAAGCAACACTCAAATCCCTATATAACTAGAACCTAAATCCATATGTACCAAAATCAAGATCGAAACCAAATACCAATTTGTGAAAAATCAGAAAAACAAGTACCAAACAACAGTTTCAGCTCAGTATCTCTGGAATTTAATCTACGTTCCAGTTTTCAGTTTGATATAGGAAATAACTTTGCACTTAACCCACAATGTCTCATACATGAACCTAACATGTTGTATATATATATAGCAATGTACAACTTGGTTTAACAGTAAAAGAAGAACTGTTTCAGTGTGACAGTTCAATCATCAATATCAGTTAACAAATAAGTCCAAACCCCATTTCCTACTTCTATTTTGAAATCCAATTAATCCCAGTTTCTGTTTATGCAAATTTCAGGTTATCACAGAGAGGGAAGAACTCAGTAAATACCAATTTAAACCCCTTTCCTAGAGTGAAATCAACATCTCATTTCAACATATCAAGAAGACAATGGAACATAATTAGCTAACTCGAATTCTCAGGTTTGTCAAACAGTGTTCAAGAGTGAGGGCTGTGTGTAATCTGAAAAACAGTGAAGCAACACATTGTATAGGAATTAACATAGTGATTAGTCACCAAGTTTCAGTGAGTAATTCATAGGAATTGACAGTTTTTCGAAAAACCCAGTTTCATATTTCAATCCTGAAAACTCATTCGAAATTCCAATACTTGATCACATAACCTAATCCATCATGCCAATACAATCTAGCAATAACTAATACATATATATGAATCTAACCTGTCAATTTAATCAGCACAATTTCAGTTTAAACAGGAATAAATCCCAGAAATTATTCAGTACACAGGTTGTATCAGAAAAATAGGAAAAACCAAATCCCAGTTCGAAAATCAGTTGAAAATCCAAATTAATGGTTGGTAAAGTGTCGTGCATGTGTCATTGTGTCCCACGGTGTAAACCCCCTAAAAATTTTCTACTTTTATTTATTATTATTATTAAATATAATTAAATAGTTTTTTAAAAGAAATAATTATTTCCTAGAAGTGGTAATTTATATTACGACTTATAAATTGAGTAGAAATTTATTTTTATTTTATTTGATATTATGTGTGGGCTATTTTATACAAAATAATTCTATATTATAGGTTACGAATACTTTAGAAAGTACTATCATTTATTTTAAAATTTCTAGAAAATATTTCTTTAGGAACTTATTATGTATTAAAGGTTTTGTTGTATTTTAAAAAAATAGTGGTAATATATATACATCATGGACTTTTATTTTTATTATTACTTTTTATATATTGTTAATTATAAAATTGATTTAGAAAAATGTTTAAATTTTAGGAGTTTTAATGAGAATTTTATTGGGTTATATATATATGTATATATATATATATATATATATATATATATATATATATATATATATATATATATATATATATATATATATATATATACATATATATATATATATATATATATATATATATATATATATATATATATATATATATATATATATATATATATTTTATTTATACATATATATATATATATATATATATATATATATATATATATATATTTTATATATATATATATATATATATATATATATATATATATATATATATATATATATATATATATATATATATATATATGTGCGTATATATGTATATCTATATATACATACATACATATATATATTGAGTTTTCAGTAATAATAATAATAATAATAATAATAATAATAATAATGTTAATACCAGTGTACTGTTCCCATTGGGGAAACAGTACAGCGAAGAACCCCATTGCAAGTAAGACATTTCAGCAAGACCCCATGCTTCTAAGACCCGACCTATTGGTTAGTCCTCTGTTTGAAGCAGAGCTAACACTCGAGCCCACACAGCCCGAGCTAAACACTCCAGCCCGAGAGAACACCTATGACCCGATCAAAGCTCCTCAGCATATATATGCGTGACTAACCCCACAAACCCTAAGCCTACCCCTGCAAAACTCTCGCCACACCAGTCCCTCAACGACCCGCTCCACCGTGCGACGCCTGCGCATCGCCGGAGGGTCGTCGGACGGTCGCCAGGCGCGTACGACGCATCAGAGGTAGCAGCAGCAACAACTCCTAACCACCCGACTTTGCAGTAAGTTTTCTCACTCATCGTCGTATCTTTCTCCGCACGGTTTCTTCGTACACGTTCATAGTATGACCCTCTCGGAACCCCGATAGATAGTTTCGAATTTTGTAGGAAAATAAACTCGTAGCATCAACGCAAAGCCGATGAAAAACCCTCCGTCAAATTTACAGATTTGTGATTTCAAGTGCCCATGTTTGCAGACGATTTTCGACCAACCTAGTAGAAAGTTTTAGAAAATTTTTGAATGGTATTTTAGACCACATATAGAACTTCAAATCCCTTCACTTACTTTAATTTCTTATTTATTGTATGTAAATAGTTTCGAACCCGAAGTTAGAGAAAAACAGTTTCTGAAAATAGAAGTTTTTAGAAAAAAATTGTCGATACGAGGTGCCTTCCGCCAAACCGGACGACGTGGTTGCACACTATACGCATCAAAAGACGTGTATGGATGTTGTCGACGTGTGGGAACTGACGGAACTCAATTTCGTTGCGTGTGCACGACGAAATTAGTGCGTATCCGTCGAGATACCCCCGTATCGTCCTTTTGCAAACTTGGCCATAACATCGTGTACGTTCGTCGTATCGAGACGAAACTTGTGCTAGCAGTACCTTGTCATTTTTTTGGTCCTGTAAGCTAAGTTTGGTCCGATTCTGAGACCGTTGACTGGGACGCCATTTTGGCGGGCCTACAATCCCACTCAACGGGCAATTTTGTGCACGGCTCCTCGGAATCCAAAATTGGACATGTCGTTGAGTTCGTCTCAAAAAAACAAATTCATAGACATGTAGTTTGATGACTTTAGAGACTGTAGGTTCTGTCGCATATTTCGGTGTAAGGCGGGTCCAACGGCGGACATCGTTTTGACACGGAATTACGATTTTGCCCCTGTTCCAGAATTTAACTTTTGGACAGGCATTTCCATGGCATATCTTTTATTCCAAACTCGTTCGTGATGTTTGTTTCAGCATCCGGAGCTCCTTGTGAATTTTGACTTTCGTGTTGACGATTCTGACTATTGGATTTTGCTATATCTCGTACCACCCTCAGGCAAGACACCTTGCCATTTGCTGTTTAATTATTTTAGCTCATATTTCATGCATTATTCATTATTTTCTTTATGCAAAATAAACTGTGATACATGGCATAACCTGTTAGAACTTACTGTTCATTTATATTCTCCTGCTATGTATTATTTTTCTTACACATTAAACCTAGATTTAAGGGACCACCTTGTGTGTTGCATACATAGGAATTGACACATTTATACCACGTTGTTGTGAGTCACATATAGGACTCGAACATGCGTGATTGGCTGGCCACCAGTACGTATAAGTCGTGCGTTAGGAAATAACTGCTAATAGAAGTGCATGCTAGAAGACTTAGCAGTTATGAGTTGGCATTGGACGGGGAGAACATGATTGAAAGTTGACTACCACCCTATCTATCATAGACTCGCTCGCTACTAAGGAACGATAGGTAGACTATGTGCTATAGACTCGCTCGATACTGAAGAATAGTATATGGTGTTGTGACTCGCTACTGAGGTACTGCATTGGTATTTTTTTGACTTGACCCGGTAGTCATGCGACCATGAACTGTTCTTAAAACTGCATTCACTTAGAACGGTTAGGCTATCCTATCCGTTAGGTATGAGTACTCTTGGTTTGGGTACTTGTATCTGACCGTGGCTTGGAACAATAACTTGTCGCAGATTAGTTCGTCTCATCTTGTCCTTGTTTGGTTGTAGGTGTGACTTACTACTTCGATGAGAAGGTATTGAACCTTGTTGGGGTCCAGATACTATATTGGATTCATAGCATGGAAAGATACGTCACCGTGAAATAGTTTACCATCTCCTGTCCTTGTTTGGTTGGGGGGATGGTACGCTAGTTCAATAGGTGCATGTTGGACCATGTTATAATTCAATTGACTTATTTATTTGAGCAATATTTATTCAGTTTATATGGCATGATATTATGTGTCTTGTTACGTCCCTCTGAGGACCTGGTTATCTCTCCAGGTGTGTGTTCTTGTCTTTCGCAGGTGCCCTATCTCTAGCTGTGACCAACTCCATTTCTTCGAGGATGATTGCGCTTATATCGTCTTCGCTTCGCTAGCCAAAATTATTCTTTTGTATATCTTGTATTTTTTTTCATAGTTGGTAGTGGATTTATTTCCGTCCAACTATATGTATCAATGACAATTCATTATCATTATATGACATCTTTTATTCATATATTTCGTGGATGAGATTAGATTACTCTTGGTTTACTGTATTTTACAGCTTATGTATTCATAAGAGGTTTTCATATATTAGAGTATACTTCGTATGTATACAGCTGGCATGTCTATGTACCTAGTCCTACGTATTTTGGGACTGAGGAGTTACATGATTTTGTGGTGGCCCATGCAGGTGAAGTTTGTCACTTCGGTTACGTTACTGTACCGATGTGAGCCTGCAACATAGGATTAGAATCTAGAAATCTCATCCATACAGCTTGACCTCTTCCCTTGTCTTTAAATTTCGAACTCTCGTTCAACTTCCTTGAATTGCATCTTGCTTGATTCCTTTCTACCGTTGATTCTTATTTTCGTGCTTAGTGTCAACTAGGAGGATGACTACATTAGTATATGCTCATAGGTCAAACACGTGGCTGGAATGGTTATATTGGCAATTGGAATACATTCAAGACTATAATTGAGTTAAAAAGGCTTTTTAGTGTGATTTAATGATTAATAATTGGTAAAGTAGGATATTACCACGGAAAGTTTTAACCTTGAGATTTCTAAATAGTAAACACCAGAGGATTTATAGAATTTCATACTTGGTTTAAGAAATTGACTAATTTTTTAGATTTGATATTTATGATTTCTTGGATTATAGTTATACATCCTTGCACAAGTATAAAATTGATTTGCTTTTCGAGTTATGATATTTATTAGTTTTGGGTGATAGATATACATCTTTGAACAAATATAAAATTATTTGATTTTTGAGTTTTGATGTTTATGATTTATTGTATTATAGTTATACACCTTTGAACAGTTATAAATTTGGTTTGAAATGATCTTAGCTTCTAAAAATGGCCATAGGAATTATTTAAATTTGAGTTGTAAAACTTGCAATTTTTCGTGTTTAGTAAATTTTTAATTTTAAGTGGAAGTAATGACGGTGAATTTTGGTTTAAAATATTTAAAAGTTATGAAAACAATTTTTGAGAAATTTTTATTTTAAATGGTGCCCTACGATTGAGGATTTACAAATCTATTTAGATTTTTGGTAAAAAAAAGGAATTTTGACTGATAAGATTATTTGAAAATTTAGTTTAATGAGGGATTGCTAATAATAGAAAATTTTTGGGAGAATTTCGAAGGATGTGATGGAAAGTTATTTTGATTGATCAAAAGAAGTTACCATTTAAAAGTTGTGATTTTTGTTGGAATAACTTAGCATGAATAGAAGTTAAAATTGATGAGAGCATTGAGCTTAATTTTTTTGAGATTGCTTTTAATATGCTAAGAGTTTTTTTATGAGTTATTGGAAAATTTTAGGGTGTTAAATTTTTGATTGATTATAAAATTTTCATGGATTCGTAAATTATGAACTCTTGAGTTAAATAGTTGAATTTAAACATTAATTTTGGAAAAGTTTAGTAGTAACGTGATAAAATTTTGCTTTGAGATTTATGAAAGTAATTTAAATTTTTTTTATGATAAATCTGAACGACTTGGAATGAATATAAATTTTGGTGGTATATTTTTGAAAGTTTATTTTTGAAACTTTTGGAGAAAACTTGAGTTAAATTTTAATGGTAGGCCCCAAGATAACCCTACTGAGTATTCTACACTCATTACCATGTCACCCATGACCATGATAGTAGTATATACACAAGTGTTGTTAGTCATCTACCCAGCTATGTGACTGTATTTCCACCTCGACTTACTCGACCTTCCTCAATTCTAGATCTTTTAATTGCGACCTTCTAACCCATTGGCAATTTGAATAATGATTTAATGGTTCCTTAACTGTATTCATCTAGGAGACTATCTTCTCTTCGGAATTGTGTTCCTAATTTATGTTTACTGGATTCTTTAATTAATTTTATTTCATGCTTTAACTTGATCTTCTTTATATTTATGCATTAATTATTACCTCGTAAACTCCTACCTTCTATTTTTGATCTTTTGGCGTCCCTTACCGTGACTTGGATATTTGGAGCACAATACTAGACCTTTTCTTCCAACACGTCTCCCTGTACACTATTTTCATGATATGACCTTCTGATCAAAATGGCTAAACTATAACCTTTACCATGATACCGATATATTTTTGACCACGGATAGGAATTCCATCTCGACTCAATTCTTTTGACCGATATGTGATTTTGTTCTGCTTAATTTCGTAAATGCTTAAATTTGTGCTTTATTTTGATTGCTTGACCCATTATCCCATCACACTACTAGCTTAACTCTTGTAAGTTGGGTAGAATACCTCACCACCTAACGAACCTTTTTCCTTGTGAATCACATTAGTAAGTTCACTTAGACTATAAATTCAGAGGACCCTACCTTATCTAGTCTACCAAGCCATAAATGAAGAAACACTAGGACAACTGTATAGGCCCAAACTTCGGGCGAGCCTTGATTTTAAAAGATCTTGACTATTTAAAATTTCCTTCAAAAGTACCTCCCTTGCTCATATTTTGACTATTTCATGCTGCTAACGTAGCTTCAGTTTTGCAAGCTTATTTCGTTATCAAGCTTGATCATGACATATTTTATTGGGTGCACCCACTAACATATTGTCTAATCAGAACGGTGCATGATGGTCTGATCAACCTATTGCACTTTGGTCCGCTGTACTTATATTATCCTACGTGGATGGAGACATAGTAAAATTTGCCCGTAGAGTCTCATCCGCGACAGCCTTGGAAATTCTCTTTTGAATTATTTTTCGTCGCCTATGAACTACTCATTCGTACTCAATAGCATCATCTTGAACCCCTTTATTGTTCTTGTCATAGAGAGACAATGCACTGTACTCGAGAAATGGATCCAAGGTATCACTTTAGTCATGTGGCAATATCCTCGCCTTAAACTACTCCTTCTACCCCTCAACCCCATCTATCCTATTATTCCTAAATTTCGAGGACGGAATTTTTATAAGTTGGTAGGATGTAAACCCCCTAAAAATTTTCTACTTTTATTTATTATTATTATTAAATATAATGAATTGGTTTTTTTTAAAAGAAATAATTATTTCCTAGAAGTGGTAATTTATATTTAGACTTATAAATTGAGTAGAAATTTATTTTTATTTTATTTGATATTATGTGTGGGCTATTTTATACAAAATAATTCTATATTATAGGTTACGAATACTTTAGAAAGTACTATCATTTGTTTTAAAATTTCTAGAATATATTTCTTTAGGAACTTATTAAGTATTAAAGGATTTGTTGTATTTTAAAAAAATAGTGGTAATATATATACATCGTGGACTTTTATTTTTATTATTACTTTTTATATATTGTTAATTATAAAATTGTTTTAGAAAAACGTTTATATTTTAGGAGTTTTAATTAGAATTTTATTGGGTTATATATATATATATATATATATATATATATATATATATATATATATATATATATATATATATGCGTATATATGTATATCTATATATACATACATACATATATATATTGAGTTTTCAGTAAAAATAATAATAATAATGTTAATACCAGTGTATTGTTCCCATTGGGGAAACAGTACAGCGAAGAACCCCATTGCAACTAAGACATTTCAGCAAGACCCCATGCTTCTGAGACCCGAACCATTGGTTAGTCCTCTGTTTGAAACAGAGCTAACACTCGAGCCCACACAGCCCGAGCTAAACTCTCCAGCCCGAGAGAACACCTATGACCCGATCAAAGCTCCCCAGCATATATACGTGACTAACCCCTCAAACCCTAAGCCTACCCCTGCAAAACTCTCGCCGCACCAGTCCCCCAAAGTCCCGCTCCACCGCACGACACCTGAGTGTCGCCGGAGGGTCGCCGGACGGTCGCCAGGCGCGCACGACGCATCAAAGGTAGCAGCAGCGGCAACCCCTAACCCCCCGACTTCGTAGTAAGTTTTCTCACTCATCGTCGTATCTTTCTCCGCACAGTTTCTTCATACACGTTCATAGTATGACCCTCTCGGAACCCCGATAGATAGTTTCGAATTTTGTAGGAAAATAAACCCGTAGCATCGACGCAAAGTCGATAAAAAAACCCCGTCAAATTTACAGATTTGTGATTTCAAGTGCCCATGTTTGCAGACGATTTTCGACCAACCTAATAGAAAGTTTTAGAAAATTTCTGAATGGTATTTTAGACCACATATAGAACTTCAAATCCCTTCACTTACTTTAATTTCTCATTTATTGTATGTAAATATTTTCGAACCCAAAGTTAGAGAAAAATAGTTTCTAAAAATAGAAGTTTTTGGAAAAAAATTGCTGATACGACGTGCGTCCCGCCAAACCGGACGACGTGGTCGCACACTATACGCATCGAAAGGCGCGTATGGATGTTGTCGACGTGTGGGAACTGACGGAACTCAATTTCGTTGCGTGTGCGCGACGAAATCAGTGCGTATCCGTCGAGATACCCCCGTATCGACCTTTTGCAAACTTGGCCATAACATCGTGTACGTTCGTCATATAGAGACAAAAATTGTTCCAGCAGGACCGTGTCATTTTTCTGGTCCTGTATGCCGAGTTTGGTCTGATTCTGAGACCGTTGACTGGGACGCCATTTTGGCGGGCCCACAATTCCACTCAACGGGCAATTTTGTGCACGACTCCTCGAAATCCAAAATTGGACATACAGTTGAGTTCGTCTCGGAAAAACAAATTCATAGACATGTAGTTTGACGACTTTAGAGACTGTAGGTTCTGACGCGCATTTCGGTGTAAGGCGGGTCCAACGGCGGACATCGTTTTGACCCAAAGATTTTTGCCCCTGTTCCAGAATTTAACTTTTGGACAGGCGTTTCCTAGGCTTATCTTTTATTCCAAACTCGTTCGTGATGTTTATTTCAGCATCCGGAGCTCCTTGTGGATTTTGACTTTCGTGTTGACGATTCTGACTGTTGGATTTTGCTACATCTCGTACCACCCTCAGGCAAGACACCTTGCCATTTGCTGTTTAATTATTTTAGCTCATATTTCATGTATTATTCATTATTTTCTTTATGCAAAATAAACTGTGATACATGGCATAACCTGTTAGAACTTACTGTTCATTTATATTCTTCTGCTATGTATTATTTTTCTTACACATTAAACCTAGATTTAAGGGACCACCTTGTGTGTTCAATACATAGGCCTTGACACATTTATACCACGTTGTTGTGAGTCACATATAAGACTCGGACATGCGTGATTGGCTGGCCACCAGTACATATAAGCCGTGCTTTAGGAAATAACTACTAATAGAATTGCATGCTAGAAGACTTAGCAGTTATGAGTTGGCATTGGACAGGGAGAACATAATTGGAAGTTGACTACCACCCTATCTATCGTAGACTCGTTCGCTACTGAGGAACGATAGGTAGACTATATGCTATAGACTCGCTCGATACTGAGGAATATTATATGGTATTGTGACTCGCTACTGAGGTACTGCATTGGTATTTTCTTGACTTGACCCGGTAGTCATGCGACCATGAACTGTTCTTAAAACTGCATTCACTTAGAACGGTTTGGCTACCCTATCCGTTAGGTATGACTACTCTTGGTTTGGGTACTTGTATCTGACCGTGGCTTGTAACAATAACTTGTCGCAGATTAGTTCGTCTCATCTTGTCCTTGTTTGGTTGTAGGTGTGACTTACTACTTCGATGAGAAGGTATTGAACCTTGTTCAGGTCCGGATACCATATTGGATTCATAGCATGGAAAGATACGTCTCCGTGAAATAGTTTACCATCTCCTGTCCTTGTTTGGTTGGGAGGATGGTACGCTAGTTCAATAGGTGCGTGTTGGACCATGTTATAATTCAATTGAATTATTTATTTGAGCAATATTTATTCAGTTTATATGGCATGATATTATGTGTCTTGTTACGTCCCGCTGAGGACCTGGTTATCTCTCCAAGTGTGTGTTCTTGTCTTTCGCAGGTGCTCTATCTCTAGCTGTGACCATCTCCATTTCTTCGAGGATGATTGCGCTTAGATCGTCTTCGCTTCGCTAGCCAAAATTATTCTTTTGTATATCTTGTATTTCTTTTCATAGTTGGTAGTGGATTTGTCTCCGCCCAACTATATATATCAATGACAATTCATTATCATTATATGACATCTTTTATTCATATATTTCATAGATGAGATTAGATTACTCTTTGTTTACTGCATTTTACAGCTTATGTATTCATACGAGGTTTCCATATATTGGAGTATACTTCGTATGTATACAGCTGGCATGTCTATGTACCTAGTCCTACGTATTTTGGGACTGGGGCGTTACACACGGATCATGGGGTGTCTATACAACAGGACACAACGTGTCCTGACACTCACGTACACGTACATACACACACAGTTCAGTGCAGTCTCGTACACGTGTGCCAGTCGGTTCAGGACACGACACACGATACGAGACACCTCGTGGTCGTGTCTAGGGGGTTTGCCAGGTATAGGGTTAGGTGTCTAGGTGCCTGATATGTGTCCACGTGGTGTCCAGCTTCGTGTCCAAGCCCGTATCAGTGACCAAATGTGCACGTGTGGGTGTTTGTAAAACCAGTGCGAGCCCGATATCTTCGAAAGTACCAAACCAACTCGACCCAAAATTTGAGGGCATGTTGTCAGTGTGTGCCCCCTCGTGTCTATTAATTTTTGTGTCATAAGATTCAGTATCGTGTCCGCTATCAGTGTCGAGCAGCAGGGCAGCCGCACGCTGCATCGTGCTGCATGTCCGTGTCGATTTTTGACACAAAAATAGCACATATTCGTGCTCAGAGTTAGGGTTTCATGATCTACACCTATAGGGTTAGAAGATTGTTCAATTAGTTTTCGAAAATATGTGGATTCAATCCACTCAAGCATTTCATCAAATACCTAGAAACTAGGACTGATATGTGTCCGATACGGACACGAAATGGACACGACTGGACACAAATCCAATACCTACAGCTAGGGGATACCTAGGGCTTCCTATCTATGCAAAGAAAACTAAATTTGGTGGAGGGAATAGGGATTTACCTATATGTGCAATTTGCATGAAAAATCTTCAAAAGGGGGTGGTTCTTCTTGATGGCCAAGTGCTCCAAATTGGTCCCAAACTGAAATGGCTCTCCACCAACAGTCCATAAACACAAATTAGAACCCAATGCAAAAGACTATGATAAAAAAGAGGTTGAATGAATAAAATGGAAATTTTTGAAGAAGGGAACAAACCTTGGTTTTTGCCAAATGCAGAATAATATAAAAGAGACAAGAACATTCAAGGAGGAGATTATTTATAGGGAGGGAAAACCCTATGGCTGGTCATATTAGGTGGAAATTAGGGTTAGGGTTACAAGTCATGGGCCATGGGCCAAGTCACATGAGAAATGGGCTCTCTACCTTATCCTTAAGTCCAACATTAAAATCCTTCTTAATTTCTCAAGAGCTAAATCACTCAAGTCAAAACCAAGTCGACTTATGTTAGATTAGGGTCTCACCATGCTAATTAAGTCACCTTAACTAGAGTCAACATCTAGGTTAGTCTCCTATGTCACAACTAGCAAAAGTCAAAATCAAAAACCGTCAATCCAATAAATAATTTAAAAATTCTAATAAGTCAAAATGACCAAATTATCCCTAGACTAAAAATGATAATTGAAATACCCTAATCACATGGCTAGGCTCTAGGGTAGACAGTCTCTACGGTTTCACTAGCAAAACACCAAAATCACAAGTCATGATTTTAAATAGTTTTAATATGATTAAAAATCACCAAAAATCATAATATAAAATAAATATCAATAAATAATAATTATAATTACCAAAATTTCAAAATTACCCTCATCTAGAAAACTGGGTGTTACAGTATACCCAATGTCCGAGCCGCCTGGGAGTTGTCTAGTGGCCGCATAAATACTTCGCAAACTGAACTGTATAATGACCCGTCGAACAGAGCCGCATAAGTCCCTCTGAATGGAGCCGCATGAAGCCCCACTAGGGAGAGCCGCACAAGCCCCGAAACACTAAGTTAGTTTCACCTGGCCATCTTCTAACTTTGTTTCTTTATCTTTGATTCTTTCAGCATCCCTTCCGAAGGCTGAGATCATTGTTAAGGAGGAGCTGCTGCCTCCCTTCATCAAATAAGAGTCATCGCTCGTTAAGGAGGAGGTGATACCAAAAATGGAGGAACAGAAAGAAGAGCTGGCGCCTATAGGGGAGAGAAACACTCCCAATATTGAAGTTGCTGTAAATGAGGAGCCCAGTCTGAAAGTAGTAGTATTGGGAGTTCTGACCCTCCTACTCCGGACGAGGATCTTACTCAAATAGATCCTTCGTATGAAAAATGGTTGAGGGATTGGTATATACGCCCACACAACTAGGATTCGTGGGCTCCCATAAATGTTCATCTTTTGTCTTAATATTTCTGTCTGTCTTTAGCTATAGTTTGTGTTTTGCTTCTTTTGGACATCAGTGTAATCTTTTTTTTCTTCTTGTCTGAATGAAACGATGAAGAACTTTTCTGGCTTGCTCATGAGATATAGTCCTGTAAATGTAACTGATTTTGAATGAACAGAATACATTCGCTCTATTTTTTACTTGCAATAGTTGCCCTAATGGGAGACTTTTTGTGGACCTATTATCCTTGGCGTACCCTGGTTCTGGATGCGGATAATAAGATGAGAGAGATCCAACATACTTACTCAGAGGTAATGAGGACGTGGTAAATATGAGGGTTTCTTCAATGGAGCCTACCCACTCAGAGGTAATGAGGACATGGCAGGAGTGGGCTCCATGAAGGGTACATAGAACAACTCAGAGGTAATGAGGACGTGGAAGTTCTATGTGAGGGGTGGTTTGTTTTTGATGGAAGTGAAAACAACTCAGAGGTAACTTCGACGTGGTTGTTTCAAGAAATTTGTGGATCTGTTACCTTTTTTATATACTGAAAGTACGGGTATTGTATCATGAGGAGGGAGCTCTTTTAGGAAGAAAGTTCAGAGGTATGATCATACATGACTTACTACCTAAAAGATGCGATATTGGTTCATCTGGAGTGACCAGAGTGTAAGTTCAGCGGTACCTACGGGTACATAACTCAACAATCTAGGAAATTTGGAGTCAGAATGTAAGTTCAGTGGTACCAAAGAGTATATAACTCAACAATCTGGGAGATTTGGAGTCAGAACGTAAGTTCAGCGGTACCAGAGGGTACATAACTCAACAATCTGGAAGATTTGGAGTCAGAATATAAGTTCAGCGGTACCAGAGGGTACATAACTCAACAATCTAGAATATTTGGAGGATGTCATTTCAGACATAATACTTCTTCAAGAACTTGCCGTTGATGGGTAACATGAGCAAGTCACCGTTTTGTTTTGCGAAGCGATAAGCTCCATTGGAGAATACAGCCTCGATGATAAATGGGCCTTCCCACTTTGGCTGAAATTTGCCGGCAGTTTTGTGTGTCATAACCAACGGCCTCCGAACTGCCAGAACGAGATCGCCCATTTGGAATGTTCTGATTTTAACCTTCTTATTGAAAGCTCCGGAGACTCGGGCTTGATATAGCTCAATTCGTTGTTGAGCTAACAGCCGTTTCTCATCTATGGCCTCCAACTCTTGTAGTCGCCGATGGTGATTATCATCTGTCGTTAATCGATAGGTGAGGGCCACACGGAGTAAGGGGATTTGAGTCTCCAGTGGGAGAACTGCCTCACTCCCATATACCAGAGAGAATGGTGTGTTCTCGGTGGCAGTCCGTACTGTAGTACGGTACGTTCATAGGCATTCGTTGAGCTTTTCATTCCAGTCGCATTTGTTTGATGACACGAACTTCTTGAGAAGCTTGATGATTATTTTGTTGAACGCTTCAGCCAGACCATTAGCCGTCGGGTTGTACGGCATTGAAATAACATTCTGTATTCGGTATTTGTCGTAAAACTGAGAAGGCGTAGCTTGCGAACTGCGAACAATTGTCGTGGATGATCCTTTGGGGCAGTCCATAGCGGTAGATAACGTGATGTTTGAGGAAGCTGATCACGTTTGAAGTCTTCACTTCTGCCAGCGGAATAGCATCCACCCATTTGGAGAAGAAATCTGTGATTGTGAGTATAAAACGATGTCCTCGAGACGAAGGCGGAGTGATCGGACCAATGATGTCCATTCTCTATACTTCGAATGGCCAGGATGCCACCGTCGAATGTAGAAACTCGGATGGCTGGTAGATGAAATCTGTGTGGACTTGACAGGCTTTACACTTTCTTGCATAGTCTATCGTATCGACAACTATCGTGGGCCAGTAGTAGCCCATTTGGCGAAGGCAATCTTGTAGTTTCGGGCCAGGCTGATAGGCCCCACAGATGCCATCATAAGCTTCATGCACGGCTTCTTTGGCTTCTGTATTTGACAGACATCGAAGAAGTAATCCATCGTATGATCATCGATACAGCATTTTTGTCTCTGTATCGTAGAAGAATCTGAGGGAACGTTTTCTGATAGAAGTAGCTTTCTTTGGATTCTCTGGCAGGATGTCATAGACTACAAAGTCGATGAATGGTTGTCTCCAGTCTAGTGCTTTGTCGACTGTCAGAGCGGAGTAACTCTAAACACATTGAACATTATTCTTGGGACAGACCAATTTACGGCCTATTATGTCAACCAAGTGGTGGACATGATTCAGAACTGCTAAGGAAGTGGCCAGGCCTGCTAGGGCATCGGCTTCAATGTTCTGGAGCCTGGGAACGTGTTCTATGAAGAACCCTTCCAAGGATGAGATGATGTCGATCGCTATTTGGTGATAAGGGATCATATCTTCATGGCGAACCTCGTATGAACCCCGGATCTGATTGACGAATAACTGCGAATCACCATATGCTTCAAGATACTCTACCTCCAGGTCCTTCGCAAGTCGGAGGCCAATGACCAAAGCGTTGTACTCTACCACATTGTTCGAATAGGGCTCCGTGAGGGAGTAAGCCCGATTGATCACCAGCCTGGAGGGAGGAATTAGCACCACTCCGACTCCAGCGACGATGTTGCCCTTGGGCCCAGTTCTGGAAGCGCCGTCGAAGAACATTCGCCATATGGCATCATGAGAGGCCACATTTGAATTGGCGAACTCATCTGGAATCTCTTCGTCTATTCTGGTTGACTCCGAACCTGGATGAGCTGCTAAAAAGTCTGCCAGAGCTTGACCTTTAACAGTCTTCTGTGGGACAAAGATCATGTGGTAGGGGGACAGTAATATCGCCCAGGTAGCTAGGCGAGAGCTGAGTGTCCCTGGCTTAGTCATGAGGACCCTGAGGGGGTTGACTCTTGATATGACATGGATGGTTCACTACCAAAATAAGTCAAATCAGCGACGTATTTAGCGACTCCGTGAAATTTCGTCGCTAATTTTTGGGGATTAAGCGACGTTAATATAAGACGTCGTTGTTTTTCGCCAACAGCGACTAATAGCGACGTCTAGCGGCTACATTTTGTTAAATGGGGTGTTGGTACTCGTCGCTGATATAGCGACGTTTAGCGACGCATATTAAGTTGCGTCGCCATTTATTATATATCAGCGACGTTTTGCGACGTCCTATGCGGACGTCGCTAATCGTTTTATACAGCCAGCGAGGGTTTCCTTTTCGATCATTTCATAATTTTTTCCTCCCCAATTTTGGGCGCGCTCCTCCTCCGCGACGCTCCTCCGGCGATTTTCCTCCTCCTTTGCGGCGCTCCTCCGGCGATCTTCCTCATCCGGCCTCCTCCTTCACTTCCTCCTCCTTCCTCAGGTAGCTCCTCCTTCTCCTCCTTCTCCTCCTCCTCCTTCCTCTGGTAGCTCCTCCCCAATTTCTCCTCGTCTTCTAGCTCTTTCTCTCGCTTCTAGTTCATGTCCACGAGAGCGTGGACTCGCTGCGGGGGATACGAGACTGACAGTGGACTCGCTGCGGGGGACACGAGAGCGTGGACTCGCTTCTAGTTCGTGTGACACCTATTTTGTTGTTTTGGACATATCGTATCCCACTGTGTGGACACAAGATTTACAGTATGACACCTATATACTGAAAAATCTCATTTTTTTGGGCATATCAACTGTCAATTTGATGTTTTACTTGGATTCGAATTCTAATTTAGGGTTCGAGCCCTATTTACTGATACTGGGAGTTTTTTTAGGTATTTTCAGGGTTTTGAAATGATGAATAAATGACTAATAATTATTATCGAGCCCTATAAAATTTTAGCTATGTCACGAAGGATGGATACTAATCCTGTGAATGAGTTTTCTCCTAAGTATTCTCGACAGTTGAGTATGATTTAGCTCACTGACATTACTGAAATATGGGATAATTAGACTTTCTGTTCAGTACCCTTTGACCAAATTAAGTTGACCTAAATACCATATTTTAAATCCTAAATCTATGGCACGACATCGTGATCAGGACATAGTCCCTGCAGCCATTCGACTGGCGAGGCAGAAACTATGTAGCCGTAGATAAAGTTGACTGTCCTCCGACCCTCATCCCTCGGCAATGATGATACGACAACCTATCACTATATCTTATATATATAATGGTAGATGATGTCTTAGTATTACATTATGTGAGTTCATCTTGATTCTGTTACATTCTTCAGATACTACATACGATAAGAACATATACTACACTATATGTACAGAACATAGATGATTCACACTAATGTATGCTAGAATGAATTTTAGGGTTGTGTTCTGAGCCATCCGTCATCTGCTACTTGGCAAAAAATTGAATTTATTGTACTTTATCTGCTTTCAAAAATGTACTCAAATTACATGATGGTTCCTTTAGTTAGCTTATTTATGTTACAATTATATTAGCTTGCTTACCAGATGGCACCCATGACCCGAGGAGCGGCACGTCGTTTGAGGGAAACAGTGAATGCTGAGGTGGCTCCTCCTACAGTTAAGGAGGAAGTGGCGCCGGTTGCTAGTGAGACCGGGAGTTCTATTCATCCAGCACCGGTAGCTAGTAAGACCGAGAGGACTCTTCATGCAGTCCTTGCAAGGGACGACAGCTCTCCTCGCGCCAAAAATCTCGCTTTTTCGAGGTGGTTGCGTGAACGTATCACTGAGCGTTTGCGTGAGCAGCGTGGTTCTCATTAGCTATTAGTACTTATTTGTATTGGACTATTTGTATTGGGTTGTTTTTGTATTAGACTATTTGTATTGGACTACATATATAAATTAGTACTATGTTAATCTCTGGATTATATTGGTACTACGACTCTCATCCCTAGGCAATGATGATACGACAACCAACCAGAAAGTATACTCTGAGAGATCCATCTGAGTAGGACGTATACTCTGAGAGATCACCTTTACAAGTATGATATCAGTAGTGGGATTGAGTGTGTACGTCCTACTCAGATGGGTCTCTCACTATTACTATTTTTTTCTGACAGCATGGTGGATGTGCTCCGTCAATAGATACTTGCTCCGAGCCAAAACTTTGTCCCGGAGCTCAAGTGGACATCCTTGGTGTAGAGCTCGAGTGAGAGGTTCCGGACAGCATGGTGGTCTTCTTTGTCAAAGTATCCGTGCTCGTCCCACAACCAATGTGTGATGAGCACGGATACTTTGACAAAGGAGACCACCATGCTGTCAGGAACCTCTCACTCGAGCTCTACACTAAGGATGTCCACTTGAGCTCCGGAGCAAAGTTTTGGCTCAGAGCAAGAATCTGTTGACAGAGCACATCCACCATGCTGTCAGAAAAAATAGTAACGGTGAGAGACCCATCTGAGTATGACGTACACACTCAATCCCACTACTGATATCATTCTTGTAAAGGTGATCTCTCAGAGTATACGTCCTACTCAGATGGATCTGCAGAGTATCCTCTCCGGTTGGGTTATGTTCTGAGCCATCCGTTCTCACACTTAAAATACATATTAATTAGAACTGTGTTTTGTATTTTTAGGGAAACCAGGAATTTGATTCTGTATTTTGTATTTTGGTTTCTGTATTTTGGCTCCAGCTCCATTTGCATTAATCTACGGTACGACATGGTCCCTGCAGCCATTCGACTGGCGAGGCAGAAACTATGTAGCCGTAGATAAAGTTGACTATCCTCCGACCCTCATCCCTCGACAATGATGATACGACAACCTATCACTATATCTTATATATATAGTAGTAGATGATGTCTTAGTATTACATTATGTGAGTTCATCTTGATTCTGTTACATTCTTCAGATACTACATACGATAAGAACATATACTATACCATATGTACAGAACATAGATGATTCACACTAATATATGCTAGAATGAATTTTAGGTTGTTTTCTGAGCCATCCTTTATCTGCCCCCTTCCCTGAGCCATCCTTCATCTCTCATTTCCCTCCGGGTCCACTCTACTCCCAATCTCTTCCTCTTTATACACGGATCTACAGAATCAATGCCATCCGAGGAAGGCAAAACTGAATCAGCATTGTCTTCCGGATCGTCCTCATCAAGGCATAACGGGCTGCTCAGCGTGCCCAGCTTCTTCAACTTCTCGCTGGCTGCAGAGTCAAAATGGGAATGGGTCCTCTTTGCCGGCCTGGAGCTCTGACTCGCACTCGTCGCCTTGCTACCGGTTTCCTCTCCTCCTCTGACGCGGGTCAAAAGAAAAGAAATTTCGTACCTCTTCTTCACATAAACATCATTGCCGCCTTGTACTCGAGCCTCCTCGTCTGTGACGCTATCCAACTTCTCGGTGCCTACATTGTCACTCGAATCCTCCCTTCGACTCGTATCGTCCTTTTATTCGCCTGTCTTTTCGCTCCCTATCTTGCAATCATCTGCTATCACCGCCGTCTCATTCGACTCCTTCTCTGATGACTTCGAGGAGGAGGAGGAAGACTCGGAGAATGAGTCGAATGAGTCAGCGGTGATAGCAGATGATTGTAAGACAGGGAGCGAAAAGACAGACGAATAAGAGGACGATACGAGTCGAAGGGGAGATTCGAGTGACAATGTAGACACCGAGAAGTTGGATAGCGTCACAGACGAGGAGGCTCGAGTATAAGGCGGCAATGATGTTTATGTGAAGAAGAGGTACGAAATTTCTTTTCTTATGACCCGCGTCAGAGGAGGAGAGAAAACCGGTAGCGAGGCGACGAGTGCGAGTCAGAGCTCCAGGCTGGCAAAGAGGACCCGTTCCCATTTTGACTCTACAGCCAGCGAGAAGTTGAAGAAGCTGGGCACGCTGAGCAACCCGTTATGCCTTGATGAGGACGATCCGGAAGACAATGCTGATTCAGTTTTGCCTTCCTTGGATGGTATTGATTCTGTAGAGCCGGGGGAAGTGGCTCCTCCTCGGCAATGATGATACAACAACCTATCACTATATCTTATATAGTAGTAGATGACGTTTTAGTATTACATTTTGTGAGTTCATCTTGATTCTGTTACATTCTTGAGATACTACATTCGATAAGAACATATACTACACCATATGTACAGAACATAGATGATTCACACTAATGTATGCTAGAATGAATTTTGGGTTGTGTTCTGAGCCATCCGTTCTGATCAAGCATCTTCCTTCTCCTCTCCTCCACCATGGCTCTGAACCCATCTGCTCCTCCCTACTTCCATTCTTCTTATTAGCTCTCTCAGTCGTATATGATATCCAGCTCAAGTGTAGAGTCGGGGGAGAAGAAGTGGACAGGAAGAAGAGGGAAAAGCAGCACAGCCGGCGGCATGACCCGGAGGAAGTACAGATGTTTTCTTCAAATCCGTAGGAGAACTATATATATCTTTTAGAAATATGTCATCTTGTCAAAGACCCTTAATGTGACAACCATGTTACCGCGGTGTCGGAAGACTAACTTGTCATAATTTTCTAAGCCGTGTATTTTGACATAATCCTCCCAACTCTTTCCTCTTATGTAGTAATCTTGCATTATTACATAGAACTGAAATCTGGTTGGAGGATTATGTTAAAACACACGGCTTAGAAAATTATGACATGTTAGTCTTCCGACACCGCGGTAACATGGATGTCACATTAAGGGTCTTTGACAAGGTAATATGTTGTGAAAAGATATATCCTTATAGTTCTCCTACGTATGTTGAAGAAAACCTCTGTACTTCCTCCGGGTCATGCCGCCGGCTGTGCTGCTTCACCCTCCTCTTTCTGTCCACTTCTTCTCCCCCGACTCTACACTTGAGCTGGATATCATATGTGGCTGAGAGAGTCAAATAAGAAGAAGGGAAGTAGGGAGGAGCAGATGGGTTCAGAGCAATTGTGAAGGAGAGGAGAAGGAAGATGCTTGATCAGAACTTGAGGTGGAAAAGTTGTGACGTTGATAGCGTAAGAGAGGGAGAGGGTGGAAAAGTTCTTCTCCCCCGACTCTACACTTCAGGTGGATATCATATTTTGGTTTCTGTATTTTGGCTCCAGCTCCATTTGTATTAATCTACGGTACGACATCGTGATCAGGACATAGTCCCTGCAGCCATTCGACTGGCCGTAGCTAAAGTTGACTGTCCTCCGACCCTCATCCCTCGGCAATGATGATACGACAACCTATCACTATATCTTATATATATAGTAGTAGATGATGTCTTAGTATTATATTACGTGAGTTCATCTTGATTCTGTTACATTCTTCAGATACTACATACGATAAGAACATATACTACACCATATGTACAGAACATAGATGATTCACACTAATGTATATGCAAGAATGAATTTTAGGTTATGTTCTGAGCCATTCGTTCCCATACTTGGCAATTAAGTTGTGGACCATTATGTTTGACATTGTTGTTACAAATTTTTATATATATGTGTTGATTGATGAGATTGTGTTTCAAACGTGTTCGTGATTGTGTGTATCTATGTTGTTTGATACTGTGTTCGTGATACACACCGTTGTTGCTGTAATAAATGGTGTGGGGGATGCTGGAAATGATGCAGAGGATGCTGCAAATACTGCAGGGAATGCTGCAAATGCTGTATTTTTTTATTTTTTTAATATTAGCGACATTCAGCGACGATTACCGACGTTCAGCGACACAAAAATGTCGCTATCAACGTCGCTAACTGTAAGGAATATCGTCGCTGATCGTCACTAAACGTCGGTACTGTAGCGACGTAGAAAAAGTCGCAGAACGTCGCCATATGGCTCTCAAGCCAGGTCAGTATCGATGCATGTCAAGTCGCTTAACGTCGCTAGTACACGTCGGTAAATGTTGATGCTTTACGTCGCCAGCAGTCGCTGAATTAGCGACGTAGCAGCGTCGCTAAAGCTCGTCGCAATAGCGACGTATTGCGACATTTTCTTGTTTAGCGACTAGGTTAATCGCGACTACGTGCATACGTCGCTAAATACGTCGCTAATAGGATTTAGCGACGTAATTTACCTATTTAGCGACGCCTTGAGGCGTCGCTGATTTGACAGATTTTAGTAGTGGTTTGTCCCGTGACGTAGTGTCGCATCTTCTGAATGGCAAAAACCAGAGCAAGGCACCCTTTCTCCACGACAGTGTATCGATGTTCCGGCCCCATCATTATTCAACTGAGGTAATATATAGCCTGCTCGTGGCCTGCATCATTGTTTTGTGCAAGAAAAGCACCGACATAATGCTCCATTGCTAGCACATAGAGCAGGAATGGTTTTCCAACAACCGGGGCTACCAAGAATGGAGGGTTCGATAGATATTCTTTGATGTTGTCGAAGGCGCGCTGGCATTCTTTATCCCATACGAATGAAACGCCCTTATTCATGAGGTGGGTGAATGGCTGACATCGTCCGGAGAGGTTGGAGATAAACCTCCTGATGTAGGCCAGCCTCCCTTGAAGGCCTCGGAGTTCACGGAGATTTCTCGGAGGACCCATCTCCATGATTTCCTTCGTCTTTCCGGGGTCTATGTGGATACCTTGGGAAGTAATGATGAAACCCAATTACTTCCTATTGGATATGCCCAAGAAGGATTTTGTAGGATTCATCTTCAAATTGTGCGTTCGTATCAGGTCGAACACTGTCCTCAGATCATGCAGATGATCTTCTAGAGCGGCTTTTGACGGCTATGTCGTCAACGTAGCATTCCACTTTCTTGCGCAAATGGTCTCTAAAGATGACACTCATTGTTCTTTGATAGGTGGTGCCAGCATTCATTAAACCAGAAGGCATGACTATATAGCAGTATGTGCCAATTGATGTTCGGAATGATGTATGCTTTTCGCCATCAGAGAACATCTTGATTTGGTTGTACCCCGAGAAACCATCCATGAATGACATACGTTCAAAGCTGCAGGTGTTGTCAATCATGATATCTGTGATAGGGAGGGGGAACTCATCCTTAGGACATGCCTCATTCAGATTGTAAAAGTCGATACAAATTCAAATCTTTCCATTCTTCTTGAGGACTGGTACTATGTTGGCGACCCAGTCTGGATGCTGTTCCTCGCGGATGAAGTCGCTGGCTATCAGTTTGTTGACCTCAGCTTCAATGGCATTCATGATGTCGGGGCAGAACCGTCGTTGCTGTTGCTTGACCGATTTTGCGTCCGGACGAATGTTGAGTTTGTGAAGTGCAACCTCGGGGTTCAGTCCTGGCACATCTTCGTAGCTCCAGGCGAACACGTCGATGTATTCTCTGACGAGTTGCAGAAGCGATTCTGGCTCTTCGTCTGTCAGATTCTTGCTAACGAAGATGGGCTTTGGAGAGGCCTCATCCCCGAGATCAACTTGCACAACCTCATCTTCGGTGGGAGGCTCTCTTTGTTCGAACTGCTTCTCCCATTGCGCATCTAATTGTTATGCCCACGGCTCTAACTCAAGAAGTTCGGGAATGTCTTCATCTTCTTTGTAGGCATCGGCCAATACAATATTGATGGACAAGACTTGCCTGAATACGTCCTCGATGCTGACATCCAAATCGGAAGGGGTGATCCGATTGAGTGTGAATGCCAGTCGCATTCCTCATCTGAGCTTTTAAGGGTCGTTGCCGGTATAACATAACCTAGCCCACATCTAGTTTTATTGTAATAGTCTCGTGGTTTCCCAGTCGGGACCGACAATTTTACGGGTAACCGCCGTCCAGTGCCGTAGTTCAAGACTGGTGTAGTTTCCAGATCATACCCGTGTTTTTGTATGAGGTACTTAGATTGGGAACTATACAGATAAAGGGGCAGTCTTCCAGTGTCGGGTTCGAGATCAACTTCTTCTACCCTAAAGGGTTGTGGATCATTCTTCCGGCCGAAGATGATTGGATGATCCTCTCCCTCGATTATACGGTAAGCATCTTCTACTGGGGTAAGTTGGTTTGCGGTGTAGATATTTGTCACTTGTGTGTGTAGGTGGGTGACTATACCGTGTTCCAGAGCATACATTGTTCAAAGCTTATTATGCTTGAGGTAGTTCAAAGATAGCCCTTTATTGATGAAGTAAGGTATGTTTTCCAGTGGGATTACATCATCTGCGGATGGAACATCGGTGTGAGCAGCCACATACATGGCCACTTCTGACTCTTCTCTAGCCACCCCCTGTGTAAATGAAGACTGAAAGGATAACTTGGGCAGTTTAATCATCAGGGGCTCCATGGGTGGAGCAGAACGTGGAGTCGTTGGCGTACTAGCCACCCCCAGTTTGGTGCTCGGTGTTGGGCGGGGAGTTGTTGGCTGGCTAGCAGTCCCTGGCTTAGCGCTCGGCTGCCGATTCATTCTGGGAAGATGAATCATCATCGGCTTGACAGAGGGATTGAGCTCCTCTATTTGTTGCTGGCTAGCTCTAGGAAACCTGATTGTTAGTGGCTCTGTCATGGGTCTTGATGCTTGACCAGACCTTGGTAGTCGGATTATTATCTGTCCCTCATGTGTAGAGAGGCTGATTGCATCCTTACGTAGAGTGGCCGTAAGGGGTGCAGTTCTGCCAGGTTTACGGGCTTGGAGGTGGATTATCAGAGGTTCTTCTAATCTAGCTGACGCCTCAGTTTGAGCTTGAGTATCTCCTTCAATAAGGTGCTTTTTTGACTTCTCGTACAAGCATGAATCTGAGTAGTAGGATTCGACACCTTTAAAGGGATCGATGTCGACAAATTCTGTCCTCACGAAGCCATGCTTATCGACGTACTTGAAGCATTGGTGCAGTATGGCAGGCACGATCATGTAATCGTGTATCCAAGGATGCCCCAGGAGAATATTATAGGAAGTGTCCGCATCTATAATATAACAGGTCACTTCGAACTGAAGGTCACCGATTTGGCACTTCAAGCGAATCTTCCCAATCGGATAGCTTCTGTCTGAATTGAAACCGCTGATGGCGGTGCTTGTTGGCGTCAGGTGATGCATTGGGATGCACAGATGGTGTAGTAGGCTCTTCGGGATGATGCTTATGGAAGAACTGGGATCAATATGCATCAGATCCACCTTGATATCGCCAATCTACCCAGTATAATACAGAGGGCGATCGTGCAGGTTGGTCTTGATAAGCATATCTTACGGAGTGAAGATGATGTTGGGCATTGCGCCTGTGCAAGCACTGTCTTGGAGATCTGCAGGCGAGCTCTCCCCAGTGAGATTGGACTGAGCTAGATATGCGTCGACATTCTGGAGTGCCTCGCTCAGTGCAACGCGAACATCTTTGGAGAGTCTCAAGAGCTCGTATAGTGACAATTTAGTTGGTGTGTTAGCCAATTGTGCCAAGATGTCGAAGTTGTAGGGCCTTTCCAGCCCATGAGGTGTCTTTCTTTGGAGCGGCTTGTCAGAGCGAGTCTCCTTCGGCCTAGGCTTGTCGGTTGTCGAAGGCTGCGAAGGTCCTAGAGCATCAGCAGCTATCGGCTGATGATCTTCAGCTGAGTTACCCGATGTAGGTTGGGATTGTACACCCGACCGGGTGACGACAGCCGTAGCTTCCTCGACCTCTGCCAAGATTGTGCGGCATGATTTAACTTTTCCACTCTTCTTCTTGCTGGTGGAGGGAGGTACGGACTGATTTACTTCAGGTACCAGGTCCGGATGGACCTACATGACCTTCCCTCGTGATGTGGTAAGGGGTACTAGACCAGCAGCCTGGTCTCGGAGAGGTGGAAGGTTAGCGATCTCCATCCTTGCTATGGGGACGGGCACTACCCCATCTTGAGTCTTTGTCGAAGGAAAGCTGCCAAATTGTACTGACACCATGTTGGCTGCTACGGTCACCTCTTCGAAATCAATGGCCAAGGCTTTAGAGTCGATGAGATGCTGGATGTATCGCTTCAGTTGGTAGCAGTCTTGTGTAGCATGGTGGACATAGCGATGGTAGTGGCGGTACTTGGGGCTCTCTATTTCTGCAAGACGAGGTTCACGCCTTGGAGGAGGGAGCTGAATTCGACCTCCTTGTATGAGCATGTCCAAGATGGGCTTGACATGGCCGTCCTCGAAGGAGTAGGTCATCTGAGGCTAATGCTTTTCTATCGACTTTGGTTCAGGCTTTGAAGCTGTGTCGGCCACCATAGCTTGTTTGCCCTAGTTGTATCGATTATTGGAGGGGTTACCACCATTGTTGCTATTGGTATTAGGGCGTTTGCGCTTGTCCTCTCCTTCTGAGACGTGCAATCCCAGTTGGTGAGCTTTCTTCAACTTATCTTCTGTGCTAGTGGCACTGATGATGAACGTCTTCCAATCCTTAAACTGACTTTCGCCCATCCAGAGGCTGATTGTGGGAAGCAGCCTCTTTTGGTAAATTTCAATTAAGGAGGAATCAGGGTTACCGGAAGGCAACTTCATCGTGGTTTGACGAAACCGCTCGATATAGTTCCTTGTCAGCTCCTTTTCTTCCTGAACAACGTCCATGAGGGTGGACATTGTCATGCCTTGTCCTACTTCGTAGAACCTCTCCAGGAACATACGTTTGAAGCCGGCAAAGGAATGGATACAGTTGTCCGGCAAGTTGCGGTACTAGTCGAAGGGGACCCCTTCCAACGCTCCAATGAACAACCGCATAAGGATGGCATCGTCATGAGGCAGATGGTCGGTTGTGACCTCGAAATAAGTGATGTACCTGCTTGCAGATGTCTTCCTATTATACGGATTGATGTTGAATGGTTTATATCTTGGTGGAAATGGCATATCTCTCCATACAGCAGGATACTGTTGTTGTATCCTGAGGTCCTGGCAGTTTTCTCGAGCGTGGAACATGGCCCGGAGCTCTTGGACCTCTTTTCTAGCCTCCCTGGCCTTATCTGCAGTGGTGGTGGCCGATATTTCAGGAGGATTATCATCCGGGTTTGGTGCGGCTGAGTTCGAGTCCGTATTGACCGCGGGTCCCACGTTTGTTTGGCCAAGTGTTCTTCCTTGCAGAGTTGGAAGGGCCGCTTTGATCTCGTCCATGAATTTGACCAAAGTATGCAGTATGGCCTCCAGAGTATCGATGCATTGGTGATCACGGGGACCATCTTGGTTGCTATCCGTCATAAACTCCGTCTTTACATGAGGAGAGATAGAAGGAACGGTGGAGGACGTGCCGTCTGAGTCATACCCTTGTCCAGAGAAGTCGTCAGGGTATGTGGGAATGTTCTCCTCTGGTTCGGATTCAGAAGGAGTGGTACCCCCAGCTTCAGAGCTTGTCTCATCTTGAGAGTTGTGGACGTCCTCGGGGACGTCGAAACCTGCTGCATCTGTTGGGGGAATCGTTTCCCCTGGATTATCTTCTTGGAATACCGGATTGTCGTAGATGTTTGGAGGAGTGCTACCACCGGCTCTAGCGCCTCCCAGAGATGTGGACGACGAATCTCCAAGTGTGGCAGATTTTGTCTTTGAGCGAGTACCTTGGAAAACTCCTCCCGTGACGGTCGTGGATAACCACTTAGAAGAGAGTTTCTTGGTTGAGATTTTCGGACTGGAGACTTTTGTTTTTTTTCCTCTCCTGTTGCCAGGGATCTTGTGAGCAGAATTGCAGGAGGTGACGAGAAGCACCTCGTCTTCTGAACTTGGGTGTTGTAGTCGTTGGAAGACAGATCGTCGGTCTCCTTGTGTGGCCGCCTTATTGCAGCAGCAGTTAACAATGACTTGAGTACAGTGATGTCCATGGGAGGACTCTCTGCACACCAAGTCCTCGTTTCTTTCCTTGCGTTTGTGAAGAATCACGTTGCATAAGTCACTCATTTTGTGGGCCCGGGAGTCCTGAGCACATGAGTGTGTTGTCATCCTGCCTGCTCCCTGATGTGGAGGTAGTAAGAGTACTCGCCTCTGATCATTGTTGGGAGATTGTTGATAACTATCCCCTTCGTTGGCCGCCGGGGGCTGGACACGGCTAGTTTTATACAACTTTCCATCAGGTGCCCGCGTAATAGTCAGCGGGATGCCCTAATAGTCAGAAGTTAGGACAGCTGCCTGAGCTCAACGAGCCCGCGCTACCCAAGACTTCTTCCTTTTACCACCTGAGAGTGCATAGTAGGAAGAGTCCATAGGGACTGGCACCTGAGAGCATCTGGGGTCAGGATCGCCTCAGAGGCGATCGAAGACTGAGCCCGAGCCGCACGAAGCAGGTGGCCTGCGGCTGAGATTGTTAGCCGCATAGCCTGCCTGCATGAAGTTGGCATTTGTGGCCGCATAAGCAGCCCGCATGCGGCCGGCAGTTTGCATGCGGCTGGGAGCTGTAGTGGCCGCGTGTGCCTCTTCTATGCGGCTGGAAGTCATAGTGGTCGCATGTGTTTCCTCCATGCGGCTGGCAATTCTGGCCGCATGAGCCTTCTGTCTGCGACAGGCATTTGTTGCCGCATGAGTCTTTATGCGGCTGGTGCCCTTCAGTGGCTTCTTTCTGGACAATGTAGAGTTACCCTTTGCCCCTGCAAGTCCAGCATCATAGTATTTTTCTCTGCCGGACTTGGGGACAGCAGAGTCCTCTATGGTCTGAAGTGGGGTCGCCTGCGAAACTTCTCCGCCGTCTTGGGCAACATATAGTACTTCTTCGAGAGCTTGGGAATGAGCGAATGATTTGGGCCTTCACTCCTTGCGGGCCTTTTTCATGCAGGCTCATCACTAGACCGAGCCAGCGCTCCCGTCGGAGAGCATTTCTTCAAACG
Source organism: Iris pallida (assembly GCA_029216955.1). NCBI lineage: Eukaryota > Viridiplantae > Streptophyta > Magnoliopsida > Asparagales > Iridaceae > Iris > Iris pallida. The sequence continues at coordinate 19,328,917 of JANAVB010013598.1, read as the reverse complement.
CCTGCTGGTCGAACCCGACGACCAGCATTTGCTGAGTGGAGCCAAGTTTGGCTGCGTTCGATTGCATCACCAACTCTTCAGCCGTGAAGAAGTTAGTCCCCAGCAGAGTCGCCATCGTGTTTTCTATTGGTTATAAAAGAACAGAACAGTTTTACGGGAGGACTGGACTTTTACTTCATAACACAAACTCGCTCGTACAAAGAAAGCCTAGGGATGAAAACCTAGGTACAACAATCTAAGTACAATTGTTTATTTTTTTTCTAGGGGGTGACGGTAGAGGCTCGGAAAAGCGACGACAGCTCTACCTTACTCCTTGGACGATCGGACGCAGCCTCGGCTCCAGGGAAGAAATGCTCTTGCTCGAATATGGATTGCTCTTTGTCTGGCTCTGTACATATATCTCCGTGCTCTCCTCTCTCCTGCCTTCTCTGTTCGCCCCTTTACAAGGGAATGGCACCTTGCTATTTATAGACATCATGGGTGGAGGTGTATATCCATGTGGCAGATTTTGAGCCCCAGACCATTATGTTGATTGCCATAAATCTGGTTTGTTAATATTGCAATATATCTGAGCAATTATGTTGATTGCCATAAATCTGGTTTGTTACGATTACAATATATCTGGGCAATTATGTTGATTTCCATAAATTCGGATTGTAATGATTGCATTAAATCTGGATCATTATGATGATTGCAATAAATCTGGTTTGTTTGGGATTTGACAAAATCTGGACGGTTATATTGATTGCAGCAAATCTGATGTCACGACCCGCACCCACTGTGAGGGTACGAGAACGTAACAACGCCCAGCCTACGCCGCAGTATCGGCGGTAGAACGCTGTTCTAGGTCAATCATCTAAAAATATAAAGGTACCTGTACAGTATATACACTCCGAATGGAGGTGACATAGCAATATACAGTCTCAATCACATCTAAATGCAGAAAGATAAGACAGGAAGATAGATAGATAAAACTGGAATGAAAGAATATACATCACAGCAAGAGAGTCTAAGTGTCTAAAATAATATCCCAACAACCATCCAGAATACAAGTCCTACTACTGAATATGAAATAATATATACAATCAGATCTCAAGACAGAATAGAAAAATCTAGACTAGGGAGCCTCAAACCCTAAGCTAGTGGATCAGGATGGGAATCTGGGTCACACATGGCATCTACAGCTGTCCCATAGTAGGTATCTATGCAGGCCTCCTCCTCATCCTCTGTAAAATTTTCAATAGGTCCAGTCAGGACGGGAGCGAGCACAAAACATCTCACGCAGTTCATATCGAGTTAGAAAATATAAAGCAGGCAATAGAGTAAAGTACATGAAACGCTGAAAGAAGAAGATATATGAAAAACAGTAGAGATTTGATACCAGGAAATATCTAAATATGATAAGTAAGACTGTAAGGGAAACATGTGATTTTAGAGCACAATATGGTTATGTAAACGGGTTAGGTTATACAATAAAATAGGACTCCATTGTACGTGGGTGTACAATGGACATATACAATATCTTATACAATACGATTGATCACATAACCATTTTCTACTCCCCCTCCCCAATCAATACACAAGGATCCAATTCAGTTACGTTACCTTATACAATGACTTGTACAATGACTTGTACAATGGCTTATACAATGGCTTGTACAATGGCTCAATGTGATACTGAGAGTACAATATGCACAATGAGTGTACAATGATAGGGTATTCAATAAATACAACATGTAAGTGAAACGCACATCACAATATGTACTTAGTGAATACAAGGAGATAACATCTCAGAAGAAGATCCATATAGTACCAATCCGTGATAATGAATCGTGTCAGCATCAAGTACAGTAATCTAGAGCAAGAATGTAAATCCATACAAGTATGAAATGGTCAGAGATTCGCCTGATAACCTGAGTGTCTGAAGAGAATATACTGTCCGAGGAGTGGTGTCTGTCTCATATAGAACAGTACAAGTCACTATGAGCCCAAAAATGATAATAAGATGTATTACAATGCATTCTAAATGAATCTAGGTCAAATCTAAGTCACACCAAGCTAAACTAGGTCATACTGAGTCATACTAGGACAATCAAGGTCAAACAAGGTCACAGGAAATCAATCCAAGTCAAACTAGGTCAATCGGGGTCAAGGGTTGACTTACAGTTGACTTTTGGTCAAAAAGTCAACTTTGGTCAACTCTGGTCAACACTGAGTCAATCCTAGGTCAAACAAGTCACATGTTGACCAACTGTTGACTTTCAGTCAACTGGTCAACACTGGTTTGGTTTTGGTCAAATCTGGTCGCTTAAAGGCTAAGTTTGACTCTCGGTTGACTTTTGTTGACTTTTGGTCAAAATGGTCAACCGACGTCAAAACTAGTCTATGAGCGCTATATTTGATCATTACCAACCAAGGGAACCAAGTTCTAACTCTATCTTAGACTCCAAACTCAAAATACCCTATTTCCATGTATTACCTATATTACTTTACCAAGGTAAATACCAATACCTTGTACAATACTACTCTAACGTAGGAATACTAGCCTATGCTTCCTAGGATAGCTAGATACCATCCTATATTAACATTACCTACCAAGAAATCCTAGTATCTAGGTCATCTAAGTTATCTCAAACCACATGTTGGCCATTTACCCCTTTACCAATATCACATATCACTCTCATATTTTCCTAACACTCACTCACACACAACACTCATGGTACCATAATCACACACATGGTCACACTAGGCTCTACCTATAGGTTTACTTATAGGTTCACACTCTCATAGGCTCACAAACTCACACACAACACTCTTATAGGCTCCCAAACACACAACCAAACCCACAATCACTCACACTCTCAAGGCCTATAAGTGGCTGATTTGGGGCAATGCATATGGGGCTCTCAAAGGTGTACATGGGCTTAGTATTAGACTGATTTGATAGGACAAGTTCAAAGGTTGCAGGGAACTGATTTTGGGATTGAAAGGGGCTCAACAAGGTGCTGTCCATTTGGACATGCCAAGGGAACTGGATTGGGTGCTATGTGGGCATGTGAGGACAGCTCCCATGGGTCGCACATGGACTATTTTATGACAGTCCAATGGGGCTGTGATAAATTGCAATGTGGGGTTCTATATGGTATCAAGTGGACTGCTAAAGGGTTGCAAATGGGGACTGCTTGGTGACAGGTATTGTATTGGGTCTAAGGGACTAATTTTGTCAGGAAAATGGACTGAATTATGGGTTAACAAGGGCTGCCATTTATATAAAATCTGGACTGAATTATGGATGGAATAGATAGATATGTACACAGCCCATGTGGACTGATACATATGGCATTTGGAAGGGTGTAAGGCCTGCCAAGGGAGGGTGAGTTTGGGACAGGTATGGACTGTCAATAGGCCTTCTAATAGGCATGTTAAGAACTGGTATTTGGTGGCCATGGGGACTGATATGGACTGAACAGTGGTGAACAAGGCTATTCATTTCTGTCCATGGGGTATTAAGGGACAGGTTTTTGTATTGTGTTGGGGGTCACGTAGGACTGATATTGAGGGTATTGCCCTGTACAAGGACAGTAGTCCATGGGGTCAGGTTGTAGGCTGTTTTGGGGCAGGTAACAGGTTTTTGTAGGGCCAATATGTAGGGGTTTCATGGCTGAACCATGGGACTATTAGGACTGGAATATGGGAAGTTTTTGGGGCTACAATTAGTAGGTTTTTGGGGGCTATTATTGCCAGGTTTAGAGGGGGCTTGGTTGGGGTGAAAGTAGGGCCTGATACATGGGGTATATAGGGGCTGCTCTCAGGTGGAGTGTAGGGGTAAAATTTAGGACTGATTTCAGTGGCAAGATGAGACTGGTTTGAGGCTATGTAGGACTGTCATGTAGGCCAATGTGGCTGTGTATTAGGACAGATTTTTGGTGTTTGGAAAGGGCTGATATGTAGGCTTGTTTTAGACAGGTTGCTGCTATGAAGGGGGCTTCCCAATGCCCTGTTACTGCTGCTGTAAGAGCTGCTGTTAGGAGCAGCTCCCCCTCTCTTGTATCCTCATTCTTCCTCTCTCATACCCTCTCAATCACTCCTTACACTCTCTCAAATTATCTAATTCCCTTCTCTAATTTCCTCACAAGCATTCTCTCATACACCTACTCTACCATACCTACACATATACAACACCACACAATGTATCTCCTCTTGGCCGACCACATCCCATTCCCACAGCCAACACCAATGCACATTCACACCACCATAACATATATATATATATATATATATATATATCCATATATCAACCATATTATATATATACATATAGCGATTAACATATATATCACCATATATATATATAGATATAAACAATATGATTCAATAAGATACATAGTAACACTCAATCTAAACACAAGCAAAATCTGGAATAAATATTAAAACAACACTAAATCAATACCTTAATAAATTCCCATGTGTCCAAATAGGGGTTTTCCCACATGGACACAAACCTACACATAGGACACCTCTACAAGTGTCCAAATGGACACGAAATGGACTCAAATGGACACAAAACCATGGGGGTCATTCCTATGGGTCAAAAATCAACCTATATGCATGAGGAAATGAAAAGGAGAAGGAATTTATACCGCCCGGTAGATCGAATCGAAGAAAACCTCCCCGGAGCGACACCGACACGTAGAGATTCCAAATGGACACAAACGAGCTCCGAATCTCTTCAAACTTGGCTAGCACCTTCCTCTCATGGAGTAGAGGAGGGGAGAAGAAGATTTGGTGGAAGAAATGATGGATTTGGAGATGAAAATGGTAGGGATGCTCTCTAAAAATTTGGAGAAGAACAAGAGAGAGAAAATGAGATAGAAAAGAATAGGAAATAACAAAGGGGGCTCATGCCAACCCTTCCTATGGTGGCCGGCCACTACATGGCTGCTATGGGCATTTTTGCAAGGTCAAAAATACCCCCCTCTAGCCTATTAGCATTACATTAAGAAAGGGTTCAAGTCGGAGGCTAGTTTGGTCATTCCAACACACTAATCAATTAAAACCTAATCCAAATAATTTAGCCTAGTCTCTAACTAAAATAAATGACATGTGGGCCATGGCTAACTAGTGTGTGGGTCCACTAGGGTCAACACTCTCCCGGGTCCCCGTTTCAAGTCGGAATGAGCTGAAATTTGAACCCGACTCAAATAACCCCAAAATATTACAATAAATCAAATAATAATTTTAAAATAATAAAAATAATAAAAAAGGCAAAAATACCCCTGTTTCTGGAAACTGGGGGTGACAAATCTATCCACCTTAAAAGAATTTCGTCCTCGAAATTAAAACCAACAATAGTAAAACATCGAAATCACAAGTCATGACTAAAATTTGAAATGATCAAAATCTCAAAAATCAAGACATGAATTAAATGACTAAATTTCTAAAATTTAAAATTACACTCAAAAAGATACTATAAGTCTATCCACCTTAAAAGAAATCATCCAAAATTTTAAAACAAGGCAACCACAAAAATCATACAATCGATAATCGTATGCGTCTATCCAATCACCATGATATTCAGAATCTCTGTCATGCAAGTGAGCAAGGCTACGATAATCACAGAGTCCCCAACTATGGTACATACCTCTAGAACTATGGTATTTAAAATTTTTGCATTGCCGCGCGCTTGGCAGCGAAAACCTTAAATTCCCACACCCGAGAAATACGTCCATAGTCCGACTATATGTCCTCACTATGCCTGCTAGCATGACCCTAGAGGATTCTAAAATCTCATAATCGAGGCGACCTAGCCCATACGACTTATCTCAGAAGAAAATTAAAACATAAGGAAACACCAGATCAAACTTATCAACAATGAAGAACAGATATGAATAGATGGAACTGAATTTCAAGATAGGAATTGCAGAATTGAATCAAGGAACGGAACCTGCAACTAGATCTCCAACGGCCTGAGCATCCTTGGCTGTCATGGCGAAAGCTCGCCCTGGCTGGCCTTCCCTGGCCTGCTGCTGATGCTGGACAAACCTCTGCTGCTGAGTCTGCAATGGTGGTCCCCTCTGCTGTCCTGCTGGAGCCCTAGCTCCTGGTGCTACCTGAGCCAATGGTGTCGGGTTCTGGGGACACTCTCTATACTGATGCTCTGCTGACCCGCAAAGTAAACACATACCCAGTCTCTTTCTGCAATCGTTCCACCAATGGCCTGGCTTCTTACAGAAGTTGCACACGGTGTCCTACTGATACTGCACATGTCCCTGACCCTGATGCTGAACAGGCCTCTGCTGATGCTGACGTATCTGAGCCCTCGGCTGCTGGTGCTGCTGCTGAAACTGTATGCCTGGCATCGGCTGCTGATACTGCTGCTGAAACTGTATGCCTGGCATCGGCTGCTGATACTGCTGCTGAAACTGTAGCTGAACATGCGGCCTCTTGGCCGGTCCTCCGCTGCTGGTGCCTCCAACTGGGTCTCGCCCTCTGTTGAGCCTAAGCTCAAGATCATCCTCTGCAGCTAAAGCGTCCACCAGGATCTCCTCAAATGTAGTGCTGCGGGCATTCTTGGTGTAGGACTTGACCTCCTTTACCAAGCCCTTCCGGAACCTCCGGGCCTTCGTCGTCTCTGACAAGTCCTCCATAAATCTGCTCAGGTGGCAGAACTCTCCTGCGTACTCCTCCACAGACTGGTTCCCCTGGACTAGGGCCTCGAACTGGGTCTCGAGGGCTCCCAGCGCTGCGTCTGGAAAGAACTTCTCCTTGAACAGCTTCTTGAATGCTGCCCAGGTCTGTCCTGCTGTACCGACCCTCGAGTCGGTCTGATACCATGTACGGGCCAGATCCTGCATCATGCTGGCCGCTGCCTCAATCTGGAGCCTCGTCGGAATCTCAGCCAACCTGAAAATCTCCTCCATATGCTCGATCCACTCGTCGGCATACAAGATCCCCTCTGTCCCTCGGAAGTCTCTCGGGTGCATCTTCTGGAAATCTTGGATGCCCTTCTCCCGTGGCTGGCACGGCTGCGGGGCTGCCGCTGGCTGAGCTATGACTCTCTCTACCGCAGTCATTGCCAGCTCAATGCCTCGTGCGAGCTCTGCTGTCTGCCCATGCTGCTGGGTCTGCTGACCCTCCATGTACTATCGGAAGAAAGCTAACAGTTGAACGGCGTCAATTGTCCCTGCAGGTGGCTGCTGGAACGGATCCTCTGGAATGACTGGGTCCTGCCTCCGAACTGGTGAAGGCATACCCTCAGCTACTACTGCTGCTGAAACCCCAATATGAGCAGAGGTGGCAGGTGCTGTAGCCTCCCGACCCTGCTGAACTGTCTGAGAGGTAGCAGTCCCCTCTACAGTGTCTCCATGAATGGCACGCTGTGATCGCGTCTCCACCATCCTGAAGACAGATCAAACAAACAATTGCTGAGAACGAGTCGAAATAGCAAAGGAGGACAGTTATATTCAAGGAGAACAATATCAGCAAGAACCGAGATGGTATGAATTTGATATGAATTTTTTTCCTAGTGTGATTGAGTACCTTCAAAAAAATTCCTAATCCTATTGCAGGCTGTAGTGATACTCTAATTCGAATACCACTACATAAACTCGACCTGCATGGGCCACCACTAAAAATGTGTCACGACCCGCACCCACTGTGAGGGTACGAGAACGTAACAACGCCCAGCCTACGCCGCAGTATCGGCGGTAGAACGCGGTCCTAGGTCAATCATCTAAAAATATAAAGGTACCTGTACAGTATATACACTCCGAATGGAGGTGACATAGCAATATACAGTCTCAATCACATCTAAATGCAGAAAGATAAGACAGGAAGATAGATAGATAAAACTGGAATGAAAGAATATACATCACAGCAAGAGAGTCTAAGTATCTAAAATAATATCCCAACAACCATCCAGAATACAAGTCCTACTACTGAATATGAAATAATATATACAATCAGATCTCAAGACAGAATAGAAAAATCTAGACTAGGGAGCCTCAAACCCTAAGGTAGTGGATCAGGATGGGAATCTGGGTCACACATGGCATCTACAGCTGTCCCATAGTAGGTATCTATGCAGGCCTCCTCCTCATCCTCTGTAAAATTTTCAACAGGTCCAGTCAGGACGGGAGCGAGCACAAAATATCTCACGCAGTTCATATCGAGTTAGGAAATATAAAGCAGGCAATAGAGTAAAGTACATGAAACGCTGAAAGAAGAAGATATATGAAAAATAGTAGAGATTTGATACCAGAAAATATCTAAATATGATAAGTAAGACTGTAAGGGAAACATGTGATTTTAGAGCACAATATGGTTATGTAAACGGGTTAGGTTATACAATAAAATGGGACTCCTTTGTACGTGGGTGTACAATGGACATATACAATATCTTATACAATACGATTGATCACATAACCATTTTCTACTCCCCCTCTCCAATCAATACACAAGGATCCAATTCAGTTACGTTACCTTATACAATGACTTGTACAATGACTTGTACAATGGCTTATACAATGGCTTGTACAATGGCTCAATGTGATACTGAGAGTACAATATGCACAATGAGTGTACAATGATAGGGTATTCAATAAATACAACATGTAAGTGAAACGCACATCACAATATGTACTTAGTGAATACAAGGAGATAACATCTCAGAAGAAGATCCATATAGTACCAATCCGTGATAATGAATCGTGTCAGCATCAAGTACAGTAATCTAGAGCAAGAATGTAAATCCATACAAGTATGAAATGGTCAGAGAATGTACTCGCCTGATAACCTGAGTGTCTGAAGAGAATATACTGTCCGAGGAGTGGTGTCTGTCTCCTATAGAACAGTACAAGTCACTATGAGCCCAAAAATGATAATAAGATATATTACAATGCATTCTAAATAAATCTAGGTCAAATCTAAGTCACACCAAGCTAAACTAGGTCGTACTGAGTCATACTAGGACAATCAAGGTTAAATAAGGTCACAGGAAATCAATCCAAGTCAAACTAGGTCAATCGGGGTCAAGGGTTGACTTACAGTTGACTTTTGGTCAAAAAGTCAACTTTGGTCAACTCTGGTCAACACTGAGTCAATCCTAGGTCAAACAAGTCACATGTTGACCAACTGTTGACTTTCAGTCAACTGGTCAACACTGGTTTGGTTTTGGTCAAATCTGGTCGCTTAAAGGCTAAGTTTGACTCTCGGTTGACTTTTGTTGACTTTTGGTCAAAATGGTCAACCGACGTCAAAACTAGTCTATGAGCGCTATATTTGATCATTACCAACCAAGGGAACCAAGTTCTACTCTATCTTAGACTCCAAACTCAAAATACCCTATTTCCATGTATTACCTATATTACCTTACCAAGGTAAATACCAATACCTTGTACAATACTACTCTAACCTAGGAATACTAGCCTATGCTTCCTAGGATAGCTAGATACCATCCTATATTAACATTACCTACCAAGAAATCCTAGTATCTAGGTCATCTAAGTTATCTCAAACCACATGTTGGCCATTTATCCCTTTACCAATATCACATATCACTCTCATATTTTCCTAACACTCACTCACACACAACACTCATGGTACCATAATCACACACATGGTCACACTAGGCTCTACCTATAGGTTTACTTATAGGTTCACACTCTCATAGGCTCACAAACTCACACACAACACTCTTATAGGCTCCCAAACACACAACCAAACCCACAATCACTCACACTCTCAAGGCCTATAAGTGGCTGATTTGGGGCAATGCATATGGGGCTCTCAAAGGTGTACATGGGCTTAGTATAAGACTGATTTGATAGGACAGGTTCAAGGGTTGCAGGGAACTGATTTTGGGATTGAAAGGGGCTCAACAAGGTGCTGTCCATTTGGGCATGCCAAGGGAACTGGATTGGGTGCTATGTGGGCATGTGAGGACAGCTCCCATGGGTCACACATGGACTATTTTATGACAGTCCAATGGGGCTGTGATAAATTGCAATGTGGGGTTCTATATGGTATCAAGTGGACTGCTAAAGGGTTGCAAATGGGGACTGCTTGGTGACAGGTATTGTATTGGGTCTAAGGGACTGATTTTGTCAGGAAAATGGACTGAATTATGGGTTAACAAGGGCTGCCATTTATGTAAAATCTGGACTAAATTATGGATGGAATAGATAGATATGTACACAGCCCATGTGGACTGATACATAGGATATTTGGAAGGGTGTAAGGCCTGCCAAGGGAGGGTGAGTTTGGGACAGGTATGGACTGTCAATAGGCCTTCTAATAGGCATGTTAAGAACTGGTATTTGGTGGCCATGGGGACTGATATGGACTGAACAGTGGTGAACAAGGCTATTCATTTCTGTCCATGGGGTATTAAGGGACAGGTTTTTGTATTGTGTTGGGGGTCACGTAGGACTGATATTGAGGGTATTGCCCTGTGCAAGGACAGTAGTCCATGGGGTCAGGTTGTAGGCTGTTTTGGGGCAGGTAACAGGTTTTTGTAGGGCCAATATGTAGGGGTTTCATGGCTGAACCATGGGACTGTTAGGACTGGAATATGGGAAGTTTTTGGGGCTGCAATTAGCAGGTTTTTAGGGGCTATCATTGCCAGGTTTAGAGGGGGCTTGGTTGGGGTGAAAGTAGGGCCTGATACATGGGGTATATAGGGGCTGCTCTCAGGTGGAGTGCAGGGGTAAAATTTAGGACTGATTTTAGTGGCAAGATGAGACTAGTTTGAGGCTATGTAGGACTGTCATGTAGGCCAATGTGGCTGTGTATTAGGACAGATTTTTGGTGTTTGGAAAGGGCTGATATGTAGGCTTGTTTTAGACAGGTTGCTGCTATGAAGGGGGCTTCCCAATGCCCTGTTACTGCTGCTGTAAGAGCTGCTGTTAGGAGCAGCTCCCCCTCTCTTGTATCCTCATTCTTCCTCTCTCATACCCTCTCAATCACTCCTTACACTCTCTCAAATTATCTAATTCCCTTCTCTAATTTCCTCACAAGCATTCTCTCATACACCTACTCTACCATACCTACACATATACAACACCACACAATGTATCTCCTCTTGGCCGACCACATCCCATTCCCACAGCCAACACCAATGCACATTCACACCACCATAACATATATATATATATATATATATATATATATATATATATATATATATATATATATATTTATATATATATATATATATCCATATATCAACCATATTATATATATACATATAGAGATTAACATATATATCACCATATATATATATATAGATATAAACAATATGATTCAATAAGATACATAGTAACACTCAATCTAAACACAAGCAAAATCTGGAATAAATATTAAAACAACATTAAATCAATACCTTAATAAATTCCCATGTGTCCAAATAGGGGTTTTCCCACATGGACACAAACCTACATATAGGACACCTCTACAAGTGTCCAAATGGACACGAAATAGACTCAAATGGACACAAAACCATGGGGGTCATTCCTATGGGTCAAAAATCAACCTATATGCATGAGGAAATGAAAAGGAGAAGGGATTTATACCTCCCGGTAGATCGAATCGAAGAAAACCTCCCCGGAGCGACACCGACACGTAGAGATTCCAAATGGACACAAACGAGCTCCGAATCTCTTCAAACTTGGCTAGCACCTTCCTCTCATGGAGTAGAGGAGGGGAGAAGAAGATTTGGTGGAAGAAATGATGGATTTGGAGATGAAAATGGTAGGGATGCTCTCTAGAAATTTGGGGAAGAACAAGAGAGAGAAAATGAGATAGAAAAGAATAGGAAATAACAAAGGGGGCTCATGCCAACCCTTCCTATGGTGGCCGGCCACTACATGGCTGCTATGGGCATTTTTGCAAGGTCAAAAATACCCCCCTCTAGCCTATTAGCATTACATTAAGAAAGGGTTCAAGTCGGAGGCTAGTTTGGTCATTCCAACACACTAATCAATTAAAACCTAATCCAAATAATTTAGCCTAGTCTCTAACTAAAATAAATGACATGTGGGTCATGGCTAACTAGTGTGTGGGTCCACTAGGGTCAACACTCTCCCGGGTCCCCGTTTCAAGTCGGAATGAGCTGAAATTTGAACCCGACTCAAATAACCCCAAAATATTACAATAAATCAAATAATAATTTTAAAATAATAAAAATAATAAAAGAGACAAAAATACCCCTGTTTCTGGAAACTGGGGGTAACATCTGAGTTATTGAGATTTGATCGACTCCTGCCATGTGTCCCTCATTGACTGCAATAAATATAAATTATTGAGGCTCGATCAGCTCCAGCCACGTGTCCCAACAGCTGCGAGCCGTATGGAGGACTGTCATAATTGGACCGCATGAGTGTGGCCTCGTGTCAGAACCGCATAAGCGTGGCCTTATCTGAGCCGCATGTCAATCCTTTAGTCTGAGCCACATGAGGGTGGCCTTATCTGAACCGCATGGCAATCCCTTAGTCTGAGCTGTATGAGGGTGGCCTTATCTGAACCGCATGGCAATCTCTTAGTTTGAGCCACATGAGGGTGGACCCATGATCCGAGCCGCATAGAAGTAGCAGCCGCATGGGGGTGGCCCTATGATCCGAGCCGCATGGGAGTAGGAGCCGCATGGGGGTGGCCCTATGATCCGAGCCGCATGGGAGTAGCAGCCGCATGGGGGTGGCCCTATGATCCGAGCCACATGGGAGTAGTAGCCGTATGGGGGGCTTTTTGGGGTTGGTGGGCTGTGCTAGCTTTGAAGATTTTCTTGTCTTCCCTAAGAGCCTGCCACTATATCAGGGTCATTATTTCACTTTTGTGTCAGGGCTGTCAAGCCTTCGTGTCAGAGTCGTCGCTTCGCGTCAGGGCATTAAATGAGCCAGCTGCATAAGTTAATTATGGCCGGTTGGTGAAGGACTTTTTGAACCGCATACGGCCACGTGGCTCGCTGGGAACTTCTGAACCGCATGAGCTCTAATGGATGTTTGAGCCGCATGGAACTCTCCTAGTCCTGTGCCGCATGAAACTCTCCTAGTCTTGAGCCGCATAGGATTTCCTGTTCATTTCCATGCTTCTACATTGTGTCAGACATTAGGCCCATGTGTTCACCAAGTTTCATCCGTTCTAGTGTCGTATCGTATCCTGTGTCGCGCCCGAGCAGCATGGGACAGCACGGGCACCGTACGGTGTCCCGTGCATGAGGTGTATGTCCATTTTGGACCCGAATACAACCCCAAATCATGCTCAGTCACATATAAAATTAATTCCCATATATAGGGCTTTCCAAATCTGTAATTTGTTTTGAAAAACAAGAACAAACAGTCCACAGTAGCATTTCAATAAACACTTGCACAAACACATTGACACGTGTCCGATACAGACACTAAATGGACACGGTTTCTTACCAAACTTGAGGGACAGTTAGGGGACACCTAGATCTAGGCTATTATGCAAAGAAACCAGAATTAAAACAAATTTTAGAGGGTTTACCTATAGTGTGTCAATGACAAGGAAAAAGCCCCAAATAGAATGATTCTTCTTGCAAGCCAATAGCTCCAAATTGTACCAAAACTGAGATTTCTCTCCATGAACAGAAAATAGAGTAGGATTAGACTCTAATACAAAAAAGTAGAGTCAAAAAAGAATTAAAATGGAATAGTTATGGATTGGGAAAAAATGATAATACCTTTCCTTTTCTAAAAGTTGGTTTGATACAAAAGAGACAAGAACAATAGGAAGAGAGACTTTATAGTGGGGGGATCCCTATGTGGCTGGCCATAAATGGGGAAAATTAGGGTTAAGGTTATAACTAATGTGCTTGGGCCAAGTTTCAAGGATGAAAGAAATCACTCCTTAAGTCAAAAGTCCATGAACCAAATCATTTATTCTCCTATGTGAAACTTGATTCTAACTTACTTAACTTGGGTTGACTTAAGTTAGACTAGGGTCCCACCGTGCTATTCAAGTCACCATAGCTAGAGTCAACATCTAGGTTAGTCTCTTAAGTCACAACTAGTAAAAGTCAAAATTAACAACCATCAATCCAATAATTAATCAAATAACTCCAATAAGTCAAAATGTCCAAAATACCCCTAGGCTAAAAATGATAAATAAATATCTCAATCACATGGTTAGGCTCTAGGTCAGACAGTCTCTAGGGTTTTACTAGCAGCACATCAAAATCACAAGTCATGGTTTTTAAATAGTTTTAAAATGATTAAAAATCACCAAAAATCATAATGTGATATAATATCAATAAATAAATAATTATAATTACAAAATTCAAAATTACCCGCATTTGAAAAACTGGGTGTTATAAGTCTACCCCCCTTAGAAGAATTTTGTCCTCGAAATTAAGATGATCGTACCCCTACTAGGTCAACCCCCAATCAAATCAAGGTCGATAGATAACGTGCAACACAATCCTACTGGTCGTGATTCCACTGTCTCGATTAGGGTAACTACGCTATCTAATATATCACAAGTATATCCTGGCAGGTACTAATAGAATCACACATGAAGGTGGAGAGGAAGAACGAGAAGGACAAACCTGCTAACCTATCACCTGCAGCATTGGTCTCCTCGACCGCCATCGCAAAAGCTCCACCCCTCTGGTGCTGAGCTACAGGTGGCCTAGCTCCCTCAAAAGGAGGTGCATCGGGACAATCTATCATCTTATGAGCATCAGACCCACAAAATAGACAAACCTTCAGCCTTCTCCTACAAGTCTCCCAAACATGCCCTGCCTTCCTGCAGTAGGTACAAGTCTGTACCCTACGGTCCTGTCCCTTAGGCTGATGATGTGCCTGCTGTACTCTCACTGGTACCTGTGTCTACTAAATGTGTACGTGAGGCCTCTTGGCCGGACCTCCACTGCTACTGGCTACATGAGCATCTCGACCCCTCTTCAATTTCAACCCTTGATCATCCTCTGCTGCCATAGCTCCTGCCAAGATCTCCACGAATGTAGCATTCCGGTCACTCTTAGTCAGTGAACGAACCTCCCTGATCAACCCTCGACTGAACTTCCTAGCCTTCGTCTTCTCCGTCAGATCATCAATAAACCTGGCCAACCGACAGAACTCTCATGCGTACTCTGCAACTGTCCGGTTCCCCTGAACCAGACTCTCGAACTATGCCTCGATGCCTCCTAGTGCCACATCCAGGAAGACCTGTTCCTTGAACAACTCATTGAACTACTCCCATGTCTGACCCTCTGTTCCCACTCGGGGATCTGTCTGGTACCAGGTACTGGCTAGGTCCTGTATCTGACAGCCCGCTGCCACAATATAAAGTCTGGCTAGTATCTCCGCCAGCCGAAAAATCTTCTCGATACGCTCAATCCAGTCATCTACATAGTATATGCCCTCAGTACCCAGGAAGTCTCTAGGGTGCATCTTTTGGAAGTCTTGAATGTCCTTCTCCCTCCGGTGAGGCTGCTGCTGCGGCCCCTGAGTAGCCACCATCTCTACAGTCCTATGGAACAGTTGATGGGCCTCGTCGATCCCCTGACGGAAGTCGACAGTCTGACGCTGCTGTTGATGATGATGAGACTCCAGAATCCTCTCCACAAAGAAAAATTTATGGGCAGCATCAACCAATCCTGCAGGTGGCTACGGATGCTGCTGCTAAAATATCTCTTGAATCACTGGGGTCGTCCTCCGAACAGGTGGATGCATACCTCCAATGGCTGCAGTTGTTCCTATCTGATCAGTAACAAAAGGTGCTACAGTCCGAACATCCTGCTGTATTGGACGAAAGGTGGCAGACCCCTCTCCAGCGGCTGCTGTACCAGAGCGATGTGATCGTGTCTCCACCATCCTGAAGACAGATCGAACAAGGAAGTCAATACTGAGCAGGAATCGATATATTCAAAGGAGGACAGTTTATTTCAAAGAAGGCAAATCAGTAAGATGTGTAGATGGCATGAATTGAAGCTGAATTTTTTCCTAAGTGTGATTGAGTACATCTCCGTCAAAGCCTATCAGTCAATCCTATCGCATGTTGTAGTGATACTCTAGTTCGAATACCACTACATAAAATCGACCTGCATGGGCCACCACTAAAAATGTGTCACGACCCGCACCTAGTGTAGGGCACGAGAAGTGGGTACGTCCAGCCTATGCCACAATATCGGCGGTAGAACGCTGTCCTAGGTTACTATCTAATCAACAACTTATGCAATTATATAATGTACTTGTCAATCTCAACTCCGAACGGAGGACAAGTATAGATATAATGAAATCTCAATCACAGTCTAAGCACGATATGATAACACAGAAGTTTATAACTAAGACTAAATAACAACAACAAACCAACTACTAAATATAATAATCTCAAAACAAACAATATCTCAACTTATTACAATTCAAGTTCTAAAACATGAAACTAAGCCAAGTCAACTAACTAGTCTCTCGATCACTCCTGAGTGTCGTGGCCAAAGGTTGCTAAGCCATCTCCTGGTCCATAGTAAGTAGGACAAGTGTCCTCAGGGCAATCATCTGTAATATTTTTAACAGGTCTAGTCAGGACAGGAACGAGCACAACTCATCAAGAAATCCTAAGTAAATGACAAAGAACGATAAAGTAGTTTATAGACAGTTATATTGATGAACATGACAGTTTTATACAGGTAGTGATGTAGAGAAACAGTTAAGGTACAAGGAAAGTAAGGTAACTAAAAAGAGAAGAAATATGGTAAGGAAGACTGTAATATACGATCTAGCTGAACTAGAGTAACATGATGTAAGTCCAGACAGTATAATATGAGTCAAGTGTAATCCCAATGAGAGTCCAGACGATGTGAATCTAATACCAAATGATTCCAGTACAAGATGAGTCCAGTATAAGTTGAGTCCAGTTAGTGATCAAAGATTCCAGGGTGAGTCCAGACTATACTCTAACAGTGTGTTTTAAAATATCGAGATCGACATGTAAACGGTGTAGGTAATACGGCACATCGTACACTCGACCAAGTGTGGGATGGCTATCTTTCCAGTATATTTCCAAGGGTGTGGTTCCAGTATTTGGGAATGTTCACATGTCTACTCCAATATTTCCCCACCCAACAAGACCAAGTGAATCCATAACCCACCACAAAATAAGTACAAGTCCAGCCAGAACATGAATGATACCAGTAAGTGATTCCAGGGTGATTCTAGTAGGTGATGCCAGTAGTGGTTCCAGAAATGGAGGCCAGACATGAATAAATCAGTGTTGTATAAAATAGATCCAGCAATATCGAATCGTATTTGTAACAGAGAATCAAATAGAACTAACTAGAACTGAAGTACAGTAATCGACAAGTAAATGAAAGAACTATCAGAGAATGTACTCACCTGATACTCTTAAAAGAGTAGTATAATATCAGATGTCTGCACCGGAGTTACAATGTCCTAAATAGAGCAGTACGGGTTATAATGTGTTTAAATACGATAAATGAAGTTTACAAAACAATTTATATGATTTCTAGGTCAAATCTAGGTCAAAGTCAACTCTAAGTCAAACCTGGTCAACTGTCTAGGTCAAACTTGGTCAAACAAGTAAAACTAAGTCATATTAGGTCATACTAGGTCATATCAAGTCAAAGCAAGTCAAAGTAGGTCAATCTAGGTCAAGGGTCAATATCTAGGTCAACTTATCTAAAGCTAACTTAAATCTAACTCATAAGCCTACACAACTTGTGACACCATACCTAACCTTTATTACCTATTGGCCAACCCTTATATATATATATATATATATATATATATATATATATATTATATATATATATATATATATATATATATATATAACTTGTATACACCTATAATGCATGTCTAACTATCCAAATCTCTACCTTACCTCTGTAGTATATATATGTGTCTATATACCACTTACCAACTGCTACCCACATATATCATAACATAGGTATACCCTTAAACGATATACCTAGCCTACATTATCATTTAGTACATAGTAGCCATTCACTCAAATCCTACTAACCTATCCTTACATGACATTACCTACTATTAATATGCATCACCTACCTATATATATACATATTATAGTATATAGATAGATAGACAATAGTCATATGCACACACATTTATAACTAAACTAACAAAACCCCCCAACCTTCATACAACTGATACCATGTATCTTATATATCACTAATACTATATATACTCTATCTATAGCTGATACTAAGTACCCATATGTGAATGATAGATGGCAATGAAATATTATAATAATTTCCCTCCCATTCCTAACTCATGAACTCTAGTACTACCCTTCTCACCTGTGTTACTAACGAAACCCAAGTCCAAAATCTAGCACTCGACCAACATGGCCAAGTGCCCTCTTGGTCAACTCCATCTATTGCTACAGTAGATGAGGCCAAGACAAGTGCTATGGCCTTGCCAACAAGGCCTAAACAAGGGGGAGGCTGGATTCCCTACTGTAGGATATACCAAAATGGAGCAACCTGCTGCTACAGTAGCCATGCTGCAAATGCATTTGCAGGCAATGCCAATACAGCCACAAGCTCACTGCTCTAAACATTCAGTCCCAAACAAAGGTACCAACTCATCTAATCCTAGACTCCCTACCACTTCTAACACTCAAACCACCCACCAAACTAACTTCCATCCTAATCCTAATAGAATAACTAGATATCTATAAACTTCCATTCGAAACCCCCAGGAAACTAACCTTAACCGAAGCTAACCCTCAAGTGGCTTAGATACTCTGATACCTACTAAACCTATTCTCTGATACATAATGAAACCCTAAATCTGGACACTAACTAATATATCACTATATATATCCCCTTCACCTACTAACTAACTAATCTTAGGATACTAACAAACCCATTTTTTGGTACTCTACATGAACCCCCAAATCTTAGTTACAAGCCATTCTGAAATCCACGCACTCTCTGATGCAAGTACTCTCTAAAACCCAAGTCCAAGATACCATCAACTGATACTCAACCCTATACTCATGCAACCCTAAACCAAATACTTGTGTGTCAGAGGGTACATGTGTGTAAGTGTCACACGTGTCTACTAGTATCAACTATTGTGTCCTAAATGTGCCAAAACCCAGTGTCGAACAGATGTCAAAACTGGGCACAGGCAACCCTCGTACAGTGGTGTCGAGCATAACAGGACACGAATTCCACCCTCTTTTGTCACGTACTCGTATCCAGAGGTAGCCTAGGTATAGGGGTTGGTGTCTAGGTGCCTGCTATGTGTCCACGTGTCCAAATCCCTAGCTAATTCGTATCCAAACAATAGACTGAGAGACAGTACAGTGCACAGGAATAGGTCTCGTACTAGTGTATCGGGATCCATAGGAAACGTTGTGTCCAACACTTAGGTCGTGTAGGTGTGTCAACCTGTAGACGAGGTATCCACGTTTCTACTGAGTCTACTAGATCGAGTCCAAGACGTTTCGTGTCGTGATGCGAAGCCCGTATCAGAATGAGTTTCTGCATGTGTGCGCGTTTGTACAAAATTAGTACGAGCTTGATAACTTCGAGAATACCCAACCATGTCAGCCAAAACTTCGTGTGTGTCATGTCAGACATTAGGCCCATGTGTCCACTATGTTTTATCGTGTCATGTCGTGTCCTGTGTGGAGCCCGAGCAGCAGGAGACAGCACGGGCACCGTACGGTATCTCGTGCATGAGGTGCTTATTCATTTTGGACACGAATACAAACCTAAATCGTGCTCAGTCACATATAAAATTAATCCCCATATATAGGGCTTTCCAAATCTGTAATTTGTTTTGAAAAATAAGAACAAACAATCCACAGTGGCATTTCAATAAACACTTGCACATACACATTGACACGTGTCCGATACGGATACCAAATGGACACGATTTTCTACCAAACTTGAAGGACATCTAGGAGACACCTAGATCTAGGCTATTATGCAAAGAAATTAGAATTAAAACATAATTTAGAGGGTTTACCTATAGTGTGTCAATGACAAGGAAAAATTTCCAAATAGAATGATTCTCTTTGCAAGCCAATAGCTCCAAATTGTACCAAAACTGAGATTTCTCTCCATGAACAGAAAATAGAGTAGGATTAGACTCCAATGCAAAAAACTAGAGTCAAAAAGGAATTAAAATGGAATAGTTATGGATTCGGGAAGAATGACAATACATTTTCTTTTCCAAAAGTTGGTTTGATACAAAAGAGGCAAGAACAATAGGAAGAGAGACTTTATAGTGGGGGGATCCCTATGTGGCTGGCCATAAAGGGGAAAAATTAGGGTTAGGGTTATAACTAATGGGCTTAGGCCAAGTTTCAAGGATAAAGGAAATCACTCCTTAAGTCAAAAGTCCATGAACCTAATCATTTATTCTCCTATATGAAACTTGATTCTAAATGACTTAACTTGGGTTGACTTAAGTTATACGAGGGTCCCACCATGCTATTCAAGTCACCATAACTAGAGTCAACATCTTGGTTAGTCTCTTAAGTCACAACTAGTAAAAGTCAAAATTAACAACCATCAATCCAATAATTAATCAAATAACTCTAATAAGTCAAATTGACCAAAATACTCCTAGGCTAAAAATGATAAATAAATATTCTAATCACATAGTTAGGCTCTATGTCAGACAATCTCTAGGGTTTCAATAGCAGCACATCAAAATCACAAGTCATGATTTTTAAATAGTTTTAAAATGATTGAAAACCACCAAAAATTATAATATGATATAATATCAATAAATAAATAATTATAATTACAAAAGTTCAAAATTACCCTCATTTGGAAAACTGGGTGTTACAGTACTTCGTAATTTATGCAGTGGTCTAGTAAATTTTTTTTATATATAATAATTGCCATATAAAAATATCAATAATGTTTTATTTGATAATTATAGTGAATATTTCCTTAAACATGTATTTTGGGAATTTGGGATATATTTAGGCTATATATACCTGCAAAAAAGGCCGCAGACAATAGCTGAGCGTCCTTCAAATTGTCGATGATACCGATCGTATTTATACTGATCACCAGAACATTTAGACGGCTGCCACTCAATTCTACTCCAAACTTTTCTCTAAGGACACCATCAGCAAGGACGATGACCTTCTCGCCAAGATTCCCAGCATAATCAACGACGAAGAGAATGACCAACTTCTCAAACCCCTAACTATGGAGGAAGTCAAGGACGCCGTATGGGCCTTGAATGCACACAGCGCTCCCGGCCCAGACGGGTTCACCGGCATCATCTTTCGTGCGTGCTGGGACATCATCAAGCACGACATTCATGCGGCTACCGTCGCCTTTCTTCAGGCAGCCAGATACCCCAAATCCATCTCCTATGCTTACCTCATCCTCATCCCCAAGAAATAGAACCCGACCACATTCAAAGACTTTCGGCCCATCTGCTTATGTACCTTTGCCAATAAAATCATCTCCAAAATGATCGCCTCGCACATGGCTACGCTTCTCCCAAAAATTATATCTGAAGAACAGAGCGGTTTCATCAAGGGCAGGCACATCACTGACAACATCCTATTAGCTCAAGAGTTGATCACCTGCATGAAATTCCCTTCAAGAGGGAGCAATGTGGCTATCAAGCTAGACATGGAGAAAGCCTATGACCGACTGGATTGGCAGTTCATGATCTGGGTACTTCGAGCATTCGGCTTCTCGAAGGCGTGGACCGACGTCCTCTTCAGATCGGTCAACAACTCATGGTTCTCCACCATAATCAATGGATAAGCCGATAGATTTTTCAAAGCGAGCCGGGGGGTTAGGCAGGGAGATCCACTATCATCCACTCTCTTCATCATCGCGGCCGACGCTCTTAGCAGAAATCTCAATAACTTACCTAACTTGCCGGGATTCCAATATTTCTACCCTACCACCGGATGTCCTTTAATCACCCACCTGGCCTATGCGGACGACATCCTCATATTCTCCGCTGGGGACATCGGCTCGGTGGTGGAGGTGCACAAAACACTCGAGAGGTACTCCAGATGCTCCGGTCAGTGGGTCATCCCGAGCAAAAGTGTCATCTACACTCATCACAAAGCGGACAGAATGCACTCTGATACTCTCTCCAATCTGACATCATTCTCTACCGCTTACCGGCCGTTTAATTATCTTGGGTGCCCTCTGGTGTACGGTAAATCCAACTCAGGGATATTTGACGACCTCGTCAACAAAATCAAAAAAAAATTGAGGGCTGGCACAATGCTACCTTATCTCTAGGGGGAAGATGATCCTCATCAAGCATGTTCTACCCTCCATTCCCATGTACACTCTGGCAGTCTGCTCGTCACCGAAGAAGGTCCTAATCTACCTTGAATCCCTTTTCTCTAAATTTTTCTGGGGGCACAGAGATGGCAGAGACAAGCATCATTGGGCCAGCTGGGCTACCATGGCCTACCCCACCGAGGAGGGTGGACTCGGATTTATCAGATTAGCGCACTTGCTACCAGCTCTATGAAGTTATGGTGGAAGCTCCGCACAGAGAACACGATCTGGTCCCGATTTATGAAGGCCAGGTATCTCCGACATTCCCACCCCTCGGTGGCGATTGCCAACAGCAGATCCTCTGCCAGCTGGCACAATATTCTGACAGGGCGGAATCTCGCCTATCCCTTCATAATTGACGATGGGTCAGAAGCGTTGCGATGGTCCCTGAACCTGGGCAGCAATTTCTTATTAGCCTCTCCCAGGGCTGCGCTGAGGGCCACGAGAGACCCACACCATCTAATCGCCCCGTACTGGCAACCAACCATTCCTAATAAATGGTACATCCTCATCTGGAGAGCGCAGCACAGAAAACTCCCTAACGATGATGCTCTGTCTTACATTGGCTACAGCCTTGCATCAAAATGCCACTGCTGTACAGCACCGCAAACAGAATCAGCGGCACATATCTTCCACTCGGGTGAGCTCGCAATCCGTTTCTGGTCTCACCTCTCTACCAAATGCTGCATACAACACCAGGCTGGCGACTTCGACGATCTTCTTGCCATCTGGAACCACACCAAAAGGCACCAGATCGTAGCAGCCGCTGGCATTTGGGTATTATGGAAATACAGAAACAAGCACAGATATAAAGGTCACACATTTTACTCCACCCAATTATACAGAGAAGTCTGCAGACAGGTTCACAAAGCTGGCTCTTCTCCTACAGCTCCGGGCAGCCAGACTCGGGTCCCGTCCTAATCTGTATCCTGAGACTTTTGCTTTGGCTCCCGGGTCCAGCCGTTTTCTTTTTGTTGCTCCCCTGTACAGGCTTCGGCTTTTTACGCCTTTTGCATCAATAAAATAGGGGTTTTGTCCAAATATATATATATATATATATATATATATATTTATATATATATATATATATATATATATATATATATATTTGCGCCTTTTGCATCAATAAAATGGGGGTTTTGTCCAAATATATATATATATATAAATAAATATATATATATATATATATGAGATGGGGTGTCGCTCTGCTCCTTGGGGAGCACCCGGCGGGTGGGGACCCCTGTGGTGGCCGGCCCCCTGGTGTTCGCCGCCGTGGTGGGCCGCCCCATGGCCGCTCGCGCCGAGCTCCGTCGGCTTGCTTCCCAGCTCCGTCGGCCTGCTCCCCCTCCCTTCGTCGCCCTGGCAGCCTCCCTCCGTCTGTCTCGCTCGCTGTCCGCAGTGCCGCCGCCTCCGCCCTCCGCGGCGCCGGTCTCGACGCCCCCGGCGTCCCCGTCGCAGGCGACGCCGCAGTCCAGCAGCTGGCGTCGAGCTTCCGGCAGTGACCTCCCTCCCGACGTACGGCGGCCTCCCTGAGTATCTACCCCCCCCCCCGCCACCTTCGGGTCCCTCCCCCGCCATCCTGGTCTCCCCTTCCGGCGAGTCTGGACTTCCCCCCTCCTCCGGTCGGCGGTGCTCTTCCCCGTGCGGCGACCGTTGAGCCCCCATCTTGGACGCTCGTGGCCCCGCGGCCCCCTGCGGAGCGCTCCCCCCTCCTTTCTCGTTGCCGGTTGGCCGTGAGTCGACGTCCCCGTCGCTCCCTCCCCTGGCCGCTTCCCAGCTCCCACTCCCCCGTCCTCCGTCGACGGCTCCTTCCTCGGTCGACGGACCCCGGGCGGCCGCCTCCGTCCTGCCTCCTGGGCCGGCCCCCCCTTGGCGTTCCCGGCCGTCCAGGCTTCCTTCTCGGCTGCGGCGCTCCCCTCCCGCGAGAGCCACGACGAGTCCCCCGTTGTCCGGCGCTCCCTCCGCCAGACGCTGGCCCCTTATCGGTGACTTCATGCGCCCGTCCGGAGGTCGAGCTCCGCTCTCCCCTCCTTTCCTGCAGAAGTGCCCGGGCTTCCTAGCCCTCTTCCCCGCCCCTCGGCCACCCTTCGCCGGAGCTTCCTCCTCTCCGCCTCCCTCCTCCGTCCCTCGGCCTTCGCTTCCCCTTCCCTCCCCTCGGCGGGTGTCACGACCCGCACCCTAGAGTTAGGGCACGAGAAATGGGTACGTCCAGCCTACGCCGCAGTGTCGGCGGTAGAACGCTGTCCTAGGTTTCATGCATCTAACAGTATAAGGCTAAACAGTTTATACTCCCCGAATGGGGGTGACATAGCAGATACAGACTCAATTACATCTAAGGTAGAGCATGATAAGGATAGATAAAATATGAAATCCAAAAGAGGTACAACAGAAAAAAATCTAAGTGTCTAAGATACACAAATCCAAAAATACATCTCAAATCTCCAAACTCAGATACAGTAATCCATAAAGTAAATACAACTCCAGACAATTGAAAATAGCTAACTAAACAACCTCTAATGTGTCTCCTCTAGGCTAGTAGGCATTCTCCAAGCTATCTGTAAAATTTATCAACGGGTCCAGTCAGGACAGGAGCGAGTACAGTACATCTCAACAATATCATAACAGGTTAGGAAATATAAACATGCTAGAGAGTAAGATACAGGATCTGAAGAAATAACATGATGAAAAAGAGAGAGACTGTAAGTAAATAGCTACACTATATAGAGAACTATCAGTGACTAGTGATTCAGAGCACAAGATGGTTATGTAAACGGCACGATGTTGTACACAAGTAATCTACAGAGGTTGTACACGAGTAATCTACTGGATTGATTACATAACCACTTCTACTCCCCCGCCCCAATCAATACACAAGGATCTAGATATGATATGTTATTGCACACGAAGTATAGTCGCACACGAGATCATGTAAATACATGAATATACACGATTTCACACGATTTGTACACGAATGTCACGAATACAAGGAGTACACGATGCTCACAATAAAGTACACGAACACGAATACCCGATGTATCCGCTAAGGGGATAACATCGTACAACAAGATCTATATAGTACTAATCCATGTTTCCAACGTGTCAGCATCATGTAAAGTAATCTAAAGCAGGAAATATAATCCTAAACAAGATATAAAATGATCAGAGGATGTACTCGCCTGATATCTGAATGTCCAAGATAAAGATACTGTCCGAGGGGAGGTGTCTGGCTCATAATTAGAACAGCACAAGTCACAACATGTCCAAAAAGGTAATATAAAGCACTACAATGCATTCTACATGAATCTAGGTCAAACTAGGCCAAAGTCAACCCTTGGTCAACTCTGGTCAACTGTACTAGTCAAACTAGGTCATGTCCTAACCCAGCAAGTCTTACTAGGCCTAACCAAGACTATCCTAGCAAGCACACATCAATACAAGGCTATATAAGCCAACATACACCCAACTCTATATAGCATGCAATTATTCAATACTCAAATAGGCAAGAATTCACATTGGATATACACTAGGTAATCTATTACTTTAAGCTATATATGTCTACACATATATACACATGCATATATTGGTATTCAACATTAGGTCTATAATCGTGGCATTTCAAATGGTTATATAAACTTATATATTACAACACAATATGCTAACATATATATAATATACATACATAGCTGAGTTAACTATATTCAAAATTACTTATTTAAGAGGCTATATGTGTGTATGTGAACATGGCAAAGGGACAAGTGAGGGTTAAGTGGACATACATAGTGTATACATATCAAAGAGTGTCAAAGTGTAAGTGAACAAAGTGTCAAGTGTGATAGTGTCAACATAGTGTAAGGGGTACATGAGGTAATATAGAATTTGTGTTAACATAGAACATTACATCTCATTAACTTGTATATTGCATATATTACATCTATTATTATATTACATTTATGCTTGCATTCATTCATCATTCATTTATTCTCTTGCACTACTATATGCACCATACAGTACATACTATGGAACTTACATATTCATTACAAGCCGTACTTGTACATGCTTACATTAGATAGGATACTTACACCTCATACATCATTTATTTAACCATTTACTCATACTTGCATTCTCTATTTAGTTACATAATGTATATACATTAACATGGGTTAAAATCAAATAGAACATTATATTACACACTAGGGTGCACAAAATACATATGCCGAATAGTAACTCCTACTAATAATCAATACTGTACCAACTCAGCATGAATTAAATTCTAGGATTAAAGTATGTTATAGATCTATGTGTTAGCTTCCAAAACTTCAAACGGATCGCATTTTCATTTCCGAAAACTTCCGGAATCGCAAAAACACCGAGATCGTGTTTGTCTTTCGTACAGCTGACACTCAAATAATTCTCCAGAAAGTTACAGAAAGAATTAGGTCTACTAATACATGTTTTTGGAAAGCTAACTTCAATACGCTTCTTTTAAAAAAATGTAAGATTAAACCGAGCTTTGAGCCAGAAGTTATGACATTTCTAAGTTAGGGCTGAAATTAAAAACGTGGATAAAAATCATGACGGATTTAGGTAGTTTGAGACAAAAGAACACAAGTATATAACATAATATATCAAGAACTCACTCTCTACACTAATATATATATGAGACACTACAGAACACATCTCCAATACAAAAATATGAGATTAAACATGTAATAATTCATTTATACATAACAACAACACATAGTGTGTCCAAATTTGGGATTTTTCCATATGGACACAACCACAACACAAAGGACACTCCTATGACCTCCAAATGGACACGAAATGGACACAAATGGAGATACAACCATGGGGGTCATTCCTATGGGTTCAAAATAGACCTATATGTATGAGGAAATAAAAAGGAGAAGGGATTTATACCTCCCGGTAGATCGAATTGAAGAAAAGCCTTCCCGGAGCGACACCGACACGTAGAGATTCCAAAAGGACACGAACGAGCTCCGAATCCTCCCAAACATGGGTAGCTTCCTCCTTGGCTAGAATGGAGAAGGAAAGAAGAAGATTTGGTGGCAAAATGGAAGGATTTGGTGGAGAAATTGCTAGGGATTGCTCTCTAGGAATTTGGGGAAGAACAAGAGAGAGAGTGTGGATGAGAATAATAAAATGAACTTCAGCCTATCCTCTCCCAAAGTGGCTGGCCATATGGGGCTATTTGTCCTATTATGGTAAGGTCCAAAATGCCCCCACTAACCTATTCTATGAGTATTAGGAAAGGGCTAATTGGTTGGGGCTAAATTAGTCATTCTGAAGTCTCTAATCACACTAACCTTATCCATAATAATTAGTCTAACCTCTAACTAAAATATTTCTATCATGTGGACTAAAATTAAAATCATGTGGGCCATGCCTAACTAGTGTGTGGGTCCCACTAAAGTCAAACTACCCCCGGGTCCCCGTTTCAAGTCGGATTGAGTTGAAGTTCGAACCCGACTCAAATAACCCCAAAACAATATCATAAATAATAAAATAATATCAAAATAATTCAAAGAGGTCAAATAAAAAATATTCTTAGGCCAAAAATGACATTAAAATATCATAATCACATGGTTAGACTCTAGGTCAAACAGTCTCTAGGGTTTCACTATCAAAACGTCAAAACCACAAGTCATTAATTTAAATAATTTTAAAATGATTTAAAATCACCAAAAATCATATCATGAATTAAATATCATTATTAAAATAATTATAAACACAAAATTTCAAATTTACCCTTATTTGGGAAACTGGGTGCTACAACTCTATCCACCTTAGAAAAAATTTCGTCCTCGAAATTTAAGATCGATAGTACTCCTTCTAGAGCCTCTAACCTACCTAATATCTAAGGTAACACTTCCTAACATTGGAATAATAAAAGGACATCTAAAAAGTGTCAATCTAGGAATACCTCCAATACTGCTCTGCTGTACGGCGGTAATGGAACTTCAATAAAATATGGACTGGAACCTATATCCAAGGGACTGGACCTATTTTAAAGTGGTCTTAACTAAGGATGAAAAGGAACTGATCATAGGCTATAGGTATGCTCAAACTATTATCTTCCTATTAACCATCTATTAATACATTCTATTACCATAGGAACGATGCATTACTAAGACATATAGGCCCCTATCTCTCATAACACATTTATACTCACCAAAAGACTAGTACATCCTATCAAGGCTGATACTATAATCTTTCATAAATCTCATAAGCTACATGTTTAGACACACATCCCCACATCAAGGACTAACCTATATATATCTACAACTGATACTAATGGGGTGACGTCCCTATTTCCCAACAATCAAGGTCTAAATTTTTATCTAAATCATGCAATTTGAAGGAATAATATACAAGGTCAGGGCATACCATAGCAGTTGGAAGTCTCACCTAGATGCACTGGTCATTCTAGGTCAAACAGTACTATGGTATCAACACACAAACAATCTAGGGTGTCCTAATTGAAAAGGTAAGGGAACAACAATCATCAAGGTTGTAGGGCTGTCTACCATCCTATATAAAAATTGGTCATTAACAAGCAACTAAGAAATTATTAAAAGGTTACTATTCCATAAAATGGCAAAAATTGAAAATTTAGGCACAACAAATCACAAATAGATTTTTGTCTTGACACGATCTAAGTTGATCAATTTCGGGATAAAACGAGATTTGGGCAAGAAGGGAAATCAATGAAATCAAAGTATGAGCACGAGCATCCAATGATGGAGGTTCAGGTCATGATTAAATTTAATTCGACTGAGTACGAATACGAGGTTCATAGGCGATAAAAAGATTTCAAGGAGAATTGTCAAGGTTGTCGCGAATGAGACTCTAGGGTCAAGTTTAGCTATGTCTCCATTCTCGTAGATTGAAACATGAAAAAGCGAACCAAAGTGCAATAGGTTGATCAGACCATCATGTACCGGTTCTGATTAGACAATATATTAGTGGGTGGCCACCCAATAAAATATGTCATGACCAAGCTCGAAAATAGATAAGCTTACAGAACTAAGGCTAATTTAGCAGCACAAGATATAAGGGTGGTAATGATGAAAGGAATTACATAGTCCAAGTTTCTTAACCAACGGGTCAAGTAATCAGATAAGGTACAAGGTTAAGCATCTAAGGAAACAAGCAGAACACCATCACATATCGGGTCAAAAGAATTGAGTCAAGGCTGGATTTCTAATTGAAATAAGAAGAAATTTAGTATAATGGTAGAGGTTATAGTTTAGCCAGTTGACCAGAAAATCATATCAAGAAAATATAGTACAAGAAGATGGGTTTTAGTGGGACATGATATACCTACACGAAGGTGAGCTCGTCTAGGTCTTGCATATAAAATTTGTTGGAGGGTAACAGCTAGTATTACATTCCGAATATCAAAGTCACGATAAGGAACGTTAAAGGATCTCAATTAGAAAGTGGGAGTTCAAGAAGTGGTAATTAATGCACAAAAAATAATGAAGATCGAGTTAGTCATCTGCTTCTGATACGCTTAAGTTCATCTGGTCATAACTTGCCAATCATATCTTTACCTCACCAGTCTCCATATAAAAATTTAACCTTTACTTAAACCCTTACCATGACTACCGTAGGCAATTCCCAATTTCCAAACATCACTCTTGAAGCACAACCCTCACATTTAGGAATCAACATTAACCATTTATTTAAATTTCCAAGTTCTTTCACCTTGTCTTAAATTTGACCTAAAACCTCTATATCCCGTTTACGAATTCTTTGAACTTATTCAAATTGTTCTCCTCGTATTATTTAATTTAAATTTCTAGACCTTACAAAACTTATCTTCCATCATAAAATCAACTTCCGTATTTTCTTCGACATACTCCCTTGAATATTATTCTCCTAAAAATATTTCACAACAATCTCTAAACTTCCATAACTTTGTGTTCTCTCTATCCCTAGTCATTTCCTCGTAACATCTTGTTTAATATCCTTATTAAACACAATTAACTTCTCTTTTCCATTACTAACCTTCTACATAGCCTCAGAGTAAAAGTTTTTCCCAAAATCAATAACCAAAATTTTCTAAGTTCTCAAAGCTAGGTTGACCTCTGATATCCTCATTAGTTTTGAATACACCTATATACTATCTCATAATCCCAAAATTTCTCTAAATGTAATTATTTCCCGATTGGCAGTATACATCTCTTTATTCTATTCGAGACCTTTACCACATTTCTATCTCAAGTTTCCATATGGAATACTCCACATTTGATTTCCTTTAGATCATCATAAAATAACCAGTTACGTCTTCTCTGAGCTACATAATTTACGTTACTTCCTTAGCCTTTCCCATGCAAAAGATACGAAGATTCAAGGGTTTCGAAGTACATCTGGTAGGGATGACAAGATATGGGTAATTAATGTAATGAGACAGAGTTTAAGATAAGAGGTAAATAAGAGTGCAAGAGAATAATGGCGAGAAAGAATAATGAAGATATGTTCCTTCTCATCGGTTCAAACGAGAGGAACCCATCAAGCTTAAATTTAATAGCAAGGAATGAGGGTGAATCCAAACAAGAGGAAAAGGAATTCCAATTGAAGTTCAAAATGAGTTTCTCAAGGGTCGTCCCATAAATCTCTCAAAGAATCCTAAGTGTGATTGAGTACCTTGGATTTGAAAATATTAATCTAAATACAAAATTAAATCAACAACTATAAAATTTTATCAAAATCATCAACTAATACCAGGATTCAAAGTTCTACAATGAATCCACAAAATCAAATTCAAATCAAGGAAAAAGGTGAATCAAAACAAGAAAAAGGAGTTTAAATCGGAATTCAAAATAAGATTCTCAAGGGTCATCCCAGGAATCTTTCAAGGAATCCTAACAGTGATTGAGTATCCTCTCATCCTAACACCATAATTTATATATCCTATAGCAGGCTCGTAGTAGTACAACTAAGTCGTTGTGCTACTACGAAATTACACTAATGCGAATCTTGACCTGCATGGGCCACCACTAAAAATGTGTCACGACCCGCACCCTAGAGTTAGGGCACGAGAAATGGGTACGTCCAGCCTACGCCACAGTGTCGGCGGTAGAACGCTGTC
Source organism: Iris pallida (assembly GCA_029216955.1). Classification (NCBI taxonomy): domain Eukaryota; kingdom Viridiplantae; phylum Streptophyta; class Magnoliopsida; order Asparagales; family Iridaceae; genus Iris; species Iris pallida. Next base: position 19,297,517 of record JANAVB010013598.1, on the reverse strand, counting down.
CTAGGTTTCATGCATCTAACAGTATAAGGCTAAACAGTTTATACTCCCCGAATGGGGGTGACATAGCAGATACAGACTCAATCATATCTAAGGTAGAGCATGATAAGGATAGATAAAACATGAAATCCAAAAGAGGTACAACAGAGAGAAATCTAAGTGTCTAAGATACACAAATCCAAAAATACATCTCAAATCTCCAAACTCAGATACAGTAATCCATAAAGTAAATACAACTCCAGACAATTGAAAATAGCTAACTAAACAACCTCTAATGTGTCTCCTCTAGGCTAGCAGGCATTCTCCAAGCTATCTGTAAAATTTATCAACGGGTCCAGTCAGGACAGGAGCGAGTACAGTACATCTCAACAATATCATAACAGGTTAGGAAATATAAACATGCTAGAGAGTAAGATACAGGATCTGAAGAAATAACATGATGAAAAAGAGAGAGACTGTAAGTAAATAGCTACACTATATAGAGAACTATCAGTGACTAGTGATTCAAAGCACAAGATGGTTATATAAATGGTACGATGTTGTATACGAGTAATCTACAGAGGTTGTACACGAGTAATCTACTGGATTGATTACATAACCACTTCTACTCCCCCGCCTCAATCAATACATAAGGATCTAGATATGATATATTATTGCACACGAAGTATAGTCGCACACGAGATCATGTAAATACATGAATATACACGATTTCACACGATTTGTACACGAATGTCATGAATACAAGGAGTACACGATGCTCACGATAAAGTACACGAACACAAATACCCGATGTATCCGCTAAGGGGATAACATCGCACAACAAGATCCATATAGTACTAATCCGTGTTTCCAATGTGTCAGTATCATGTAAAGTAATCTAAAGCAGGAAATATAATCCTAAACAAGATATGAAATGATCAGAGAATGTACTCGCCTGATATCTGAATGTCCAAGATAAAGATACTGTCCGAGGGGAGGTATCTGGCTCATAATTAGAACAGCACAAGTCACAACATGTCCAGAAGGGTAATATAAAGCACTACAATGTATTCTACATGAATCTAGGTCAAACTAGGCCAAAGTCAACCCTTGGTCAACTCTGGTCAACTGTACTAGTCAAACTAGGTCAAACTAGGTCATGTCCTAACCCAGCAAGTCTTACTAGGCCTAACCAAGACTATCCTAGCAAGCACACATCAATACAAGGCTATACAAGCTAATATACACCCAACTCTATATAGCATGCAATTATTCAATACTCAAATAGGCAAGAATTCACATTGGATATACACTAGGTAATCTATTACTTTAAGCTATATATGTCTACACATATATACACATGCATATATTGGTATTCAACATTAGGTCTATAATCATGACATTTCAAATAGTTATATAAACTTATATATTACAACACAATATGCTAACATATATATAATATACATACATAGCTAAGTTAACTATATTCATAATTACTTATTTAAGAAGCTATGTGTGTGTATGTGAACATGGCAAAGGGGCAAGTGAGGGTTAAATGGGCATACATAGTGTATACATATCAAAGAGTGTCAAAGTGTAAGTGAACAAAGTGTCAAGTGTGATAGTGTCAACATAGTGTAAGGGGTACATGCGGTAATATAGGATTTATGTTAACATAGAACATTACATCTCATTAACTTGTATATTGCATACATTACATCTATTATTACATTACATTCATGCTTGCATTCGTTCATCATTCATTTATTCTCTTGCACTACTATATGCACCATATATTACATACTATGGAACTTACATATTTATTACAAGCCATACTTATACATGCTTACATTAGATAGGATACTTACACCTCATACATTATTTATTTAACCATTTACTCATGCTTGCATTCTCTATTTAGTTACATAATGTATATATACATTAACATGGGTTAAAATCAAATAGAACATTATATTACACACTAGGGTGCACAAAATGCATATGCCGAATAGTAACTTCTACTAATAATCAATACTGTACCAACTCAGTATGAATTAAGTTCTAGAATTAAGTATGTTATAGATCTATGTGTTAGCTTTCCAAAACTTCAAACGGATCGCATTTTCGTTTCCAGAAACTCCCGGGATCGCGAAAACACCGAGAACGTGTTTGTCTTTGGTACAGCTAACACTCAAATAATTCTCCATAAAGTTACAGAAAGAATTAGGTCTACTAATACATATTTTTGGAAAGCTAACTTCAATACGCTTCTTTTAAAAAAAACGTAAGATTAAACCGAGCTTTGAGCTAGAAGTTATGACATTTCTAAGTTAGGGCTGAAATTAAAAACGTGGATAAAAATTATGACAGATTTAGGTAGTTTGAGACAAAAGAACACAAGTATATAACATAATATATCAAGAACTCACTCTCTACACTAATATATATATATATGAGACACTATAGAACACATCTCCAATACAAAAATATGAGATTAAACATGTAATAATTCATTTATACATAACAACAACACATAGTGTGTCCAAATTTGGGATTTTCCCACATGGACACAACCACAACACAAAGGACACTCATATGACCTCCAAATGGACACGAAATGGACACAAATGGAGATACAACCATGGGGGTCATTCCTATGGATTCAAAATAGACCTATATGTATGAGAAAATGAAAATGAGGAGGGATTTATACCTTCCGGTAGATCGAATCGAAGAAAAGCCTTCCCGGAGCGACACCGACACGTAGAGATTCCAAAAGGACACGAACGAGCTCCGAATCCCCCCAAACTTGGGTAGCTTCCTCCTTGGCTAGAATGGAGAAGGAAAGAAGAAGATTTGATGGCAAAATGGAAGGATTTGGTGGAGAAATTGCTAGGGATTGCTCTCTAGGAATTTGGGGAAGAACAAGAGAGAGAGTGTGGATGAGAATAACAAAATGAACTTGAGCCTATCCTCTCCCAAAGTGGCTGGCCATATGGGGCTATTTGTCCTATTATGGTAAGGTCCAAAATGCCCCCACTAACCTATTCTATGAGTATTAGGAAAGGGCTAATTGGTTGGGGCTAAATTAGTCATTCTAAAGTCTCTAATCACACTAACCTTATCCATAATAATTAGTCTAACCTCTAACTAAAATATTTCTATCATGTGGACTAAAATTAATATCATGTGGGCCATGTCTAACTAGTGTGTGGGTCCCGCTAGAGTCAAACTACCCCCGGGTCCCCGTTTCAAGTCGGATTGAGTTGAAGTTCGAACCCGACTCAAATAACCCCAAAACAATATCATAAATAATAAAATAATATCAAAATAATTCAAAGAGGTCAAATGAAAAAATATTCTTAGGCCAAAAATGATATTAAAATATCATAATCACATGGTTAGGCTCTAGGTCAAACAGTCTCTAGGGTTTCACTAGCAAAACGTCAAAACCACAAGTCATTGATTTAAATAATTTTAAAATAATTTAAAATCACCAAAAAACATATCATGAATTAAATATCATTATTAAAATAATTATAAACACGAAATTTCAAATTTACCCTCATTTGGGAAACTGGGTGCTACAGCGGGTGCTGGTGGTCCCTCCCCTGGCCGCTGCCGACCCCCCTTCGCCAGTGCCCCCTCCCAGCTCGCCGGAGCGTCTGGTCTCGTTGGGCGTGCTTCTGCCGTGCAGGGCGGCTATGGTGGTGCCCTCGAACGGCTCGCTATCCCTCGGGCAGTCCACCGGCCTGTGCCTCGGGCCGTGGGCCCCCTTTCTCGAGCAGTGGGAGCTCCCGCCCTCGGGTTCCACGCGCTGGGGTTGACCGCCCTCGGGCCCCGCGTGCTGGGGCCAGTCTCCATTGATTTTTGAATTTTGTTTTCAAAAATCATTTCTTCTTAAAAAAAAAATTGTCTTCAGGGCAGTGAGCCCACACCCAGTGCCCATTCCTGGGCAGCGCTCCTACCCCACCCTTGGGACCAGTGCAACCTCCTTTCTTGTTCCTAAAAAAAATATCCTTTTTATATTAAGCAGTAGTAATCAGTATTAGGACGCGTCGCGTCCGGATGTCTGGAAGGGGTTTCTCTCCGACTTTGTAGGAACTTGGGCTATCTTCCGGTATCACCTATCTTATTGTTTTTCAATGAAGGCTTTAGCCCTTGTTTAAAATATATATATATATATATATATATATATATATATATATGGTATTGCAAATGACCTCTAGCCTAGTGGTTAAGAGAGATGCATGCGGCCCAAGTGGTCGGGAGTTCGAGCCTCAGTGGAGGCAAGTTCGCCACAAAGTACCCATTGCTTCAAAAAAAATTATATATATATATATGGTATTGTATATATATATATATATAAATATATATATATATATATATATATATATATATATTTATATATATATATAAGAATATAAATATATATATATATATATATTGTTTGCAAAAATTAAAAAGTTTATTCCAAACTTAAAAAGAATCGTACAAAGTACAATAAATTCTGGAGAAGTACAACTTTAGGAATCCGATCAGAAGATGATCGCTTAATCCCTTGGACTATGTGAACTCGAAGACTAAAGCCTCTGGAGAATACAACAACACTTTTGCAAGAAATCTTGATCTCTGATCCTCTGATAATAATTAGAAACTCTAGTTATAGAGTTCTGGAAATAACGGTTTAGCAGTTATTCTGATGTACGCGAGGTCGAACTGCGCCACTTCGGGTTGCGCCAACCTCAAGTTGTGCCAACTTCCATTCAGTTACTCGAATGTGTACTAACTGTATTTAGATGCGTGGTATCATATTGTTGAGATGCTCATGGTCGTGTATAGAGTAGTGGACACGTTTTGAGAGATTAGTGGCATGTGTGCCATGTCATCCTACTTTAGAACATTAGTTGCTTCAACTTTGTCAGGTTGTACGAACTTCAGTCAACGAGTCAAACTGTGCTTGATTAGGTTGCGCCTATGCGCAACTTAGTGCATAGGCACGTGGCAGCATTTGGGTCTGCGAGGAGAGTTTGATCAGGTTGCACCTAGGCGCAACTTGCAGAGTGCGGAACAACTGTCATCAAATAATAGCAAATCGTCTCGAGTGCCACGCTTTATAGGATTCGAAGAGATTTTCTTTGTTTAATATGCTGTCAGTTGTCAGTGCTGTCAGTTATGATGACACTTATTGTCAGGCACCACGTGGATTTATGCACAATATGATTGGACGCAATCTGACATGTGACGCAACTTGAGTAGTGGCGCAACTTGATCTCTGGGTTTCATAACAGTAGCACAACTTGATTTTTTTTGACACAACTTGATTGTTGGGTAGTAAAAACAAGGTGCAACTTGATTTTTAGGCTCTTCATGACTTCCTTCAAAGTTTCAAATTTTGAAATATCACAAAACTTCGAAATACTTTGAATCGTAGCAATTTACTGAGTCAAGTTGCGCCTATCTCGCGCAATTTGTTGCGAGATGTTAAGAATTTTTATGCGCAACTAGGGGTGACTGTTAGGATTCTATTTTAGACTATAAATAACCCCTTGTTAACCGACTTGAACTCTTTACTTTTGCTTTAATCTTCTGAGAAAATTCTTTGAGCTCTTGTAATCTTCCTTCCGACCATCTTCTCGACGAAAATGGCACCCAAGAAGACAGCCGCTGACAAAGGAAAGAGTGTCGCTGAACCTTTGACTCGTGCTCTACCAAGCCGCTCACCACAGTATGTGCCTCCCTCTTCACGATAAGAGACGGCTAACCCTGCTCTGGAAGGTGACAGAGAACGAAATATCGAGGTCTATGGCTTTATCTCAATATGAATTTACGAGCTACCTCCAAAAAATGTCATGGTACCAGACTCCAATCTAACAGGCCAGAGTCGAAAGAATTTGTTATAAAATGGGTCCACAGCACAAGGACATCTTTTATAGTACTTTTGAAAAATACAACAGTCACTTGAGAGGTTTGAGACCAGGCTGTATTCCTCTCGAGGATTTATCTCTACTCCTTTCGGTCAGAGTACCTATCTTTGTAAATACATTCGCAACGACTGAAGGAAGATATCTAGATCACAGCATGCGTATGACAGGTCTGGTTAACCCAGATATGAAATGCTGGAGTAGCTTAACCATCTGGATTTTGGATCAGTTCAAGGACAGACTCCTCGAATTAGATCTTTATGATGCCATCTGTATCACAGTCTACGGCATTCGCCATAATGCTCATATGTTTCTGGCCTTAGTAGAGAGATATAACGATAATACTGAAACTTTCATGACCCCCAATAGAGAAATGGGATTTGTACTCCATGAGATGAGATATCTCTCTCATTTTCTAATGGGTGATAATCCATATGAAGAGTACGTGCCCACAAATGAAGAATTGGATGTTATGGCAGAAGAAAATCTTGAGATGATCGCCGTCTTCCAAGATCTATTGTGTTACTACAAGATCTGCTCCCTCTTCTACAAAAGTTCTACTGCAGGTACTTATTATACCACCAAATAGATGTCGTACCTCTTTTTGGGCCATACGTAGAAAGATAAGCCACTTGAGAGCCAAGCCTGTGCTTCTCGTTTCTTTAAACCTCTTAGTCAAATTGATGTGCAATATTTAATGGAGAAACACAAACATAGAGATATCAGACTGGATGAGGACTGGCATCCATTTAAGGCTGGTGACACCCTCGAGAGTTATCTCAGACAGGGTTATAGACTCATGTCTAAAGAAGCCCAGCTAGCAGATTTTCTCTCTTTATGGCTGCGACGCTTCATAGTTCCAGGAGCCAGTGCTGTTGATAGGTTCCACCGAGGCGTTCTGTTTGATATAGTACGTCTCGTCTTTGGGCATAAGATGGATCTTCTATCAGCAATGACCTGCCGCTTGAACGTAGGATTGAGTTCTTTTGTACAGACTATGCTTCATGATAAGACGGCGAGACAAGATTTTCCTCGCACTGAGATACCTTATACATATTTATTTGGATGGTTATTGCTTCCCCATCCATGTTTGATGAATCCCGATATGCGAAGTGTCAGTGGAGATTTCCTCCGACGTTACTCCAGCGCTCGTTGGAATTACACTGCTCTTTCAGAATACAGGTTTGTATTGAATCGTAGATCTTGATAGAGATTTCAGTTTGTCCCACCTCCTCACGGATATGAGACTATATCTCTATAGTTGATGGATCTGAATGCATAATTACTCTACCTAAGTCCACCCATCTTTTCATGGCTACAAACGATCCGCCCATCTCACCTAGTCTACCGATTTGAGGAATATTGCTATTTAGAGCCATATTTGCCAAGTAGATTTGCACGACAGTTTGGCTATGATCAACTACATGTGGATAATGCCACTACTTGTCTACAGGCTAAAGGCTTTTTAATTGATGGGGCTAGGGCTTGGAGATATTACAACGCTATAGGCACAAAAGCTGTATTTTCTATGCCCTTTAATCTTCAGCAAGGCCCGCGTATGTTATATATGTACAAAATTTCTATACTTTGGCAAATACTTTTACTGAAAGCTCCATCTTGCACATAGCTTCACAAGTGACAAGAGATCTAAATTGGGAGAACATACTGCACATTCATTTCAAGATGCAGAGGATAGAGATCCTGCAGATCCACCACTAGAAACTTCTATTTTTAAGAACTATCCAGATGAAGTACATGATCCTTTGGACGTATCTTTAAAGGTACGAAAAGAGAAATCCCCTGCTAAGGGGTTAAGAAAAAGATAAACTAAGGAGACAATGTTCCTCCCTTAACTGGATGATTTACCTGCTTCACCAAGAGCTCCGAAAAAGAAGAAAATTACCTCATTAGTCATAAATGAACCAACGACCACGAGAACAACTCATTTCAGTTTAAACAGATGCTCCTTAGTACTTCCCTCATAGAGAAGGAAGCCACTCCTTCTTCTATTCAAAAATAAGGAAGGATTACTTAAGAAGGAACATCTACCGCCTCGATCAATCTGGATGATGATCGTACTGGAGCTGCTGAAGAATCGGTTGCATCACCACACAGAGAAGTCAGGAGAAAATTGTTAGTGCACCGAGAAGTTCTTCGAAGAACTGATACATCTCTTGTCCCTTCCCCGCCAACGGAATCTACCAGCCATCTGGGACAAGATTTACCACCTCAGGAAGGTAATATCAGAATTTTGATATACATCAATATATTTTTCTCTCAAAGGTGCACATTTAATTAATTTCTTTATTTACAGTGGCTACTTCAGCAGATGTCCAGCCTTCTGCCACTACTGTAGAGGCCTCAAGATTAGATACTTAGGTGGTACGTATTCCCGCCAATGTACTTGCTATGACAGGGATAACGGTTCCTTCACCAACTTCCATTACTCCAGTGACCATCTTTCCAGAGAAAGATTTGCCTCCACAAGAAGAAATGATAAATTCTCCAAAGGCTCAAGATCCTACTCACTCTGAAGAGGATCGGGAGATGATTGTAACGCCCGTAGTTCGTATTACGTATTTGGTATACGTGTAAGTATTTTGACTCATATTGCATGTCTCATTGCATGATTTATTTTGGTATTTCATTTGCTTGGTTCGGGTTCGGTTGGGTTCGGTCTGGTTGAGTTTGGTTTGGGTTAGTATGTAAACCCCTACCTACCACCATCCCCCATTTATTAACCCAACAACCCTTCTCTCTCCTCATTCATTTCTCATAACTCTCTTCTTCTTCTTCATTCCTCCACCGACCACCCGCAGTAGGCAAGTACAACTTGCTTCATGGAGGAACTCAAATTTTGTTGTTCCATTGTCTTCCTCACGAGATTCTAAGACACTTTAGTACTTAGCATTTTTAATTTTCATTGTTCATTTCGTGTAGATCTAAGTTTTAGTATTTTTGATCTCCATGGTTTTAATCTACTGAACTTGGTTGTTTTCAAAATTGGAGAGTTCCATGTGGTGGAAATTTCGATTTTACGCAAGTTTGGTTTTTGAATGGCTGGATTTCACCAAGTTTTGACCGAGATGAGGCTTTCTTGAGCTTTAACGCCTGCTTATACCGGCCTTGGGGAGAAGATGCAGTTTTACGTACACGTTCTTACGTGCTAGCATAGTATTTAGTTTTTACGCACACATTTTACGTGCCCGCGTATTAATTACCTTTTACGCACACGCATTTACGTGCCAGTGTAATCGCTTCTACGCCGAGTTCATTCAAACTCTACGTAGGGGCTACTCCGATTGGGTGGAGTGCTTGCTCGCGTAGAGCTCCGCTCGCGTAGAGCGTTTGCCCGCGTAGAGCGTTTGCTCGCATAGAGCGTTCGCCCGCATGCGGCTTTGCTAGCGTAAAGCACTTGCTCACGTAGAATCCTACCCACCTGCTCTCTTGCTCGCGTAGAGCTGCCTATCCTTATGTCTTGCCCGCGTAGAGCTGTTTTACGCTCGGGGTCTATTTGGCCTAGCGTAGTCTCGCTCGCGTAGAGACATTGAGTCCCTATGGCATGGTATGACAAGTAACTGACATGAAATGACAAGATATGACAAGCAAGCATGATAGGAGCTATTGAATGATGTTGCGACGGCTAGCTTGACATGACAAGAATAAATGGCCTGGACACCGTGGACGATTGTGTTTGTACCAATAAACCAGTACTGTCTCGTATCATGTCTAGGGCAGGGACCCTGAGTACCACGGTCAGGGGTACCTACTTAAACAGACTAAGGCTAATAACTAGAATAATCCATTAGTCATGAAGAGGTTTTCCTGCTACAGGAAATCCCGTTATCTGGGCGCCCCATCATGGGATCTGTAGCATGCCGTCGAGTAGGGCACATTTCCAGCACACTGTCATGTGTTGCACTCTTCAAGCTACCTAAGGATACATGTGTTCTTTGGACAATGTACCTACATGAATTCAACTCCTAAATTGTGTTCGAATAGCCTGGATGGTCTGCAGGGCTTGTGGCTATGGAACAATCTCATTTCATCTTGCTAGTAATTAGGCATGTGATAACCCTAGTTAGTTAAAGTATCAAGCCGTACTGATTGCTTGGCCGTGATTGATTGGATGGAGTCTAACCCAGTTTAGTCTTGTCCTGATCCTGTACAAGATCGTAAGCATGACCTGAATGCTTGTGCTTACTTTATCGATAAATAGTGGAAAACCAAGTTCTCTTCAGATGAAGGGTTACAACCCCGGTCCTTGTTTGGTTTACGGGTTGTAACTTGGTTATCTGAATAGTCCCATGGTTATCTTATCTTATATCATCATGATTTTCTATATTTCCAGTCTTTTATTATAAAGTTATGTTTTGTGCTAATTGCTGGTTTTAGTTCTTAAGTGAAGCCTTCTTTATGGCACTTGCTCTTTCTGGGATCTGACCTAGCTGGTTTTGTATGGCTAGATACCGGAGCGGCTCCAGAGGATCTTCCTACCTTCCAGCCAGATGGTGACCACCAGTCGTAACCCTGACAACGACTGGGTTTTATTTTGCTCTTCCACTCTATTGTAAAAATATTCTTTTAAGGTGTTTAGCCGATGAGCACGTGTTAGCTTGATTGTACTTTACTTACTGTCTGCCTACGGGCTGTAGCATGATGAACAAATCCTAGGGTTGATCATGGATGACTGAAACTCTTGCTAGTCTTCATATTTTGTATGACTAGCTTCATGATCATCCAAATATGTATTGTATGGGACGCCTTACTATTGTATATTTGGTGCTCTGACATCTTATAACTATTATTACTTGCTTAAGATTGAGACAATAGGCTTGATCATGACCATAAGAGACTGATGGCTTGTAGTTAAACCCTCATGTATCTAGACAGCCGTGACCGTATAGCGAGGTGGGTTGTACTTCAATATACGTAGCTGGCTATGTCCGCCCCCGCTCTCCAGTATTTTGTTTCTGGGACGTTACATGGTTTAAGTGGTGGCCCATGCAGGTCATGTGAAACAAGATATGTGAGGGTTTACCAAATAGATGTCTCAATCAGCACTCGTCCTTGATCTCTGCTCGTATCATCTAAATCCCTGAAATCTTGACCTGATCACATGCTTGTATCTTTGACCTATCCTGGTCCTTCCTTGCTATTCCATGTGTCGTCTTCTTCAGCGGTACTGTTCCTGGTCCTGCAAATCAGCCGGAAGGAGCTCAACAAGTACTCCCGCAGTAAGAGGATCAAGCTCAGCATTCAGGAGCATCTTCGCGAGTTATGCTTCCCGGAGATCCAGAACCCCCAGTACAGCCAACCCAGCCTACGAGGAAGGATGATGGAGTCTTGGTCGAACTCATCAGGGAGTTGCTTGTATCACAGGATCGTCGAGGTGATGCATTGCACCAGACAGTACAAGATGCCTTGAACAGAGGTGATCATCAAGGTAACAGTACGGCCAACAGCATCAAGCATTTGAACCCTCCCTTTTTCGATGGTAGCGAAGATGCTATAGCCGCAGATGCTTGGCTACATGATACTGAGGTTATTCTAGAAGCAGATAGGACCCCAGAAGGCGAAAAGGTGGCCGTGGTACGCCTGCAGTTATTGGATCTAGCCCGCTGCTAGTGGGTGGCGCAAGCCGTTGGATTAAGGGCACCTATTGCATGGACAGTATTCCGTAAGAGATTCCAGACCAAGTATTTTGATGTTGTAGCTCGGTATGATCTACAGATGAGGTTCACCAATTTGAAGCAGATAGATAGGACGGTCGATGGATATGAGACCGAGTTTTCTAGACTTTGTCGGTTTGCTCCCACCTTGGTGGCGACCGAGTTCGACAGAGTTCAGCAGTTCCAGCAAGGACCGCACCTGAAGATTTTGCAAGCGGTAGAGCAGTTCGAGCATCAGACTTTTGATGCAGTATTAAGAGCAGCTAGGAGGCATGAGTATACCTCCCAGAGGATTGTGGACCGGACCGAAAGTCGGAAGCGGTCTCACGACCAGATGAACCAGTCTTCAACACCGACCCCGGCAGCCAGGACTTTGACCATTGGAGCTCCGAGGTGGGCAGCTTCCGTTGCGTCGATTCAGCATTCGACCCCGGCATATCCCCAACAGCAGTAGAAGTAGTCTTCCACAATGGGTTGTACTCATTGTGGGAAGTCAGGGCACGTGGTGTCAGAATGTCGCAGAGTACAGGATTTGTGCTTGGTTTGTGGGGCACCGGACCATAGAGTTGGGAACTGCCCGAATAGGGGGAGTTCATCTTCATCAACCTTTTCTAGTCCCTCGGCTAGGGGGCCAGCCCCAGTACCAGTCCAGCAGCAGCAGTACCCGTTTTTGAGGCCCTTATCGCCTCAGGTCCAAGCATTTCAGCAGCAGAACCCCCAGCAGTTTGTACAAGTCCAAGCTCAGACCCAGAATTGCCAGAGAGGTTTCCAGCAGAGGGGACCAGCACCCAGAGGACACGGTCAAGTGATGGCTTTGACTGTGGAGGAGGAGTTAGCATCAGGTGAGGTAGTGGCAGGTACTATTCTCGTCAACTCCTTCCCAGCATCAGCATTGTTCGATTCTGGTGCAACGCATTCATTTATGTCTGTACGATTCGCGACACGGATAGGGCTGGAGCCCGAGTCATTATCAGTAAGGCTCAATATACTTACTGGTAACAGACTTGTGGGAGTAGATAGAGTGTTTTCCTCGTGTAGGATCGTAGTTAGCGGTAGAGAGTTTCCCGCTAGTTTGATAGAATTCCAGGTGGCCGATTACGATGTTGTCTTAGGGATGGATTAGTTGAGGACCAGTATGCTAGAATAGATTGCCATACCGGCAAGATTATTTTTAGTATTCCTGGTGAGCCAGAGTTTTTATTTTTTCGAGGCAGAATAGAGCCTTCTCCTCCAGCATTCCAGATGGTAGTTGCAGCGGCAGTCTAGTTTCCCAGAATTGTAGAAGAGTTTCCCGATGTTTTCCTCGAAGAGCTTCCAGGTATGCCACCAGAGAGAGAGATCGAGCTCACCATAGACTTGATCCCCGGGTAAGCACCAGTGTCAGAGAGAGTCTACCGGATAGTACCGTCAGAATTGGAGATTTTGTATAAGATGATTAAGGAACTCAGGACCAAGGGATTCATCCGTGCAAGTGGATCGCCTTGGGAAGCCCCAATGCTTCTTGTGAAATAGAAGGATGGTACGTCCAGATTATGTGTTGACTATCGTACCTTAAACTCGGTGACAATCAAGAACAAGTACCCTCTTCCGAAGATAGATGACTTATTTGATCAACTCAAAGGGGCATCCGTATTTTCGAAGATTGACTTGCGGTCAGGATACCACCAGATCAGAGTCAAAGAGCAGGACATCCCGAAGACGGCTTTCAGATCTAGATATGGGTATTACGAGTTCCTTGTTATGGCATTCGGTGCAACCAATGCGCCGCCTGTATTCATGGACCTCATGAATCGTATCTTCATGCCTTATTTGGATCAGTTCGTGATTGTGTTCATAGACGACATCCTGGTCTACAGCAAGAGTGAAGCAGAGCATGAGCAGCATCTCCGTGTGGTTTTTCAGATTCTCAGAGAGCACCAGTTGTATGCAAAGTTCAGTAAATACGAGTTCTGGCTCGATCGTATTTCATACTTGGGTTATATCATCACCAGAGGAGGAGTAGAAGTGGAACCCCCAAAAGATCGTGGCTATTGAGACGTGGCCAGTATCCAGTACTGTTGCAGAACTTCACAGTTTTCTTGGCTTGGCCAGCTACTACCGACGATTTGTTTCGGACTTTGTACGAATTTCAGCACCTATGACCCAGTTGACCCGCAAGGACGTACAGTTTTCTTAGACCACAGAATGTCAGGAATCTTTTGAGAAGTTTAAACAAGGCTTGATAATCGGCACCTATTCTCACGCTTGCAGATGGGATCGGAGGATTCTCAGTGTATTGTGATGCTTCAGGTAGAGGTTTGGGATGTATTTTAATGCAGCATGGGAGGATAATAGCTTATACATCATGTCAACTTCGTGATCATGAGAGAAATTACCCAACCCATGACTTGGTGTTGGCACCAGTAGTGTTTGCACTTAAGCTTTGGAGATACTACTTGTATGGAGATAGGGTAGAGATTTTTACCGACCACAAGAGCTTGAAGTATGTGTTTACTCAGAAGGATCTTAACACGCGTCAGAGGAGATGGCTAGAACTGCTTGTAGATTATGACATCAACCTATAGTATCATCCTGGAAAGGGCAACGTTGTTGCAGATGCATTGAGCAGGAGAGCTGGAGTTTATTTTGTAACAACGTAACCAGAGTTATTAGCATATCTTCAGAAGATGGGTATAAAAGTTGTCCTTCCTACCAGTGTGGCATTGATGGCCAGCATGCAAGTTCAATCCAGTATACTTGAAAGGATCAAGTTAGCTCAGTCATCAGATTCTAAGCTTCGACGGCTTAGGACAGAATGTGTAGCAGGACGAAGACCAGTGATGTATCTATGAGGATGGTACACTTCGACATGGGAAGCGTCTTTGTGTACCCAGTGAAGATATCAGGCAGTAAGTCATGGCAGAAGCTCACAGTTCTCAGTATTCGATTCATCCGGGTGGTACAAAGATGTATCGTGATATCCGACAACACTTTTGGTGGAATGGCATGAAGAGGGAGATAGCCCGGTTTATCTCTCGGTGTTTGGTTTGCCAACAAGTTAAAGCTGAACATCAAAGACCGGCTGGACTTCTTCAGCCTTTGCCGATCCTAGAATGGAAGTGGGAGCATAACCATCAGTATTACCTCGGACAGATATTTAAGATTTATGTCGCACTTTTGGCGTAGTCTGCAAGAGAGTTTGGGAACTCACCTCCAGTTCAGCTCAACTTATCATCCATAGACAGATGGTCAGTCAGAGCGTATCATACGAACCTTGGAAGATATGTTGAGATCTTGTACACTCGACTTTGGTGGTTCGTCGGAAGATCACCTGCACTTGGTGGAGTTTTCGTACAATAATAGTTTCTAAGCCAGTATCCAGATGGCACCCTTCGAGGCCTTGTACGGCAGAAAGTACATATCTCCTTTAGCTTGGGATGATATCGACGAGAGGCAGATGCTCGGTCCGGAAATGATTACTCAAACAGTTGAGTCTGGTCAGAAAAGTCAGAGATCATCATCGAGTTGCACAAGATCGCCAGCACCATTGGGCGATTCTCATCGGCACCCCCTTGAATTTTTTGTCAGCGACCATGTATTCCTCAAGATCTCGCCTACCCGTGGCGTCATTCGTTTCGGCGTACGGGGAAAGCTTAGTCCTACGTATATCTGGCCATTCGACATTCTAAAGCGAGTAGGAGATGTGTCATATCGTCTCACTCTCCCGCCGTCGTTGCGTGAGGTGCATGATGTCTTCCATGTATCCCAATTGCGACGGTATATCCCGAATCCGAGTCATGTCCTTGATCATTCAGAATTAGTTATTGGTACCAACCTTTCGTATTAGGAGAGACACGTATCCATATTGGACCAAAGAGAGAAGATACTCAAGAACAAGACTATCAAGTTAGTCCGCGTTGCTTGGGATCATCACTCTTTGGGTGAGTCAACGTGGGAGCGTGAGGATGACATCCGATCGCGATATCCCGACCTGTTTGACTCGTGAGGTATAATATCTTCCTTATGCTCATGCTTTCGATTCCTTGATTGCATGATTGATTGTTTGATTGATTGCTTAGTTATATCTTGCCTGTGATTAGTATAGCTTGCTTGACCTCTCTAGCCTCTTAATTAAATTCCGAGGAAGGAATTCTGTTAAGGTGGGTAGAGTTGTAACGCCCGTAGTTCATATTACGTATTTGGTATATGTGTAAGTATTTTGACTCATACTGCATGTCTCATTGTATGATTTATTTTGGTATTTCATTTGCTTGGTTCAGGTTCGGTTGGGTTCGGTCTGGTTGGTTTGGGTTAGTATTAGCTACCACCATCCCCTATTTATTAATCCAACAACCCTTCTCTCTCCTCATTCATTTCTCATAACTCTCTTCTTCTTCTCCATTCCTCCACCGACCACCCACAGTAAGCAAGTGTAACTTGCTTCATGGAGGAACTCAAATTTTGTCGTTCCATTATCTTCCTCACAAGATTCTAAGACACTTTAGTACTTAGAATTTTTAATTTTTGTAGTTCATTTTGTGTAGATCTAAGTTTTAGTTTTTTGATCTCCATGGTTTTGATCTACTGAACTTGGTTGTTTTTGAAATTGGAGAGTTCCATGTGGTGGGAATTTCGATTTTACGCAAGTTTGGCTTTTGAATGGCTGGATTTTACCAAGTCTTGACTGAGATGAGGCTTTCTTTTGCTTTTACGCCTGCTTGTACCGGCCTTGGGGAGAAGATGCAGTTTTACGCACACGTTCTTACATGCTAGCGTAGTATTTAGTTTTTACGCACACGTTTTACGTGTCCGCATATTAATTACGCTTTACGCACACGTATTTGCGTGCCAGCGTAATCGCTTCTACGTCGAGTTCATTCGAACTCTACGCAGGGGCTACTCCGCTTGGGTGGAGTGCTTGCTCACGTAGATCTCCGCTCTCGTAGAGCCTTTGCCCGTATAGAGCGTTTGCTCACGTAGAGCGTTCGCCCGCATGCGGCTTTGCTAGCGTAAAGCGCTTGCTTGCGTAGAATCCCACCCACCTGCTCTCTTGCTCGCGTAGAACTTCCTATCCTTAGGTCTTGCCCCCGTAGAGCCGTTTTACGCTCAGGGTCTATTTGGCCTAGCGTAGTCTCACTCGCGTAGAAAAATTGACTCCCTATGGCGTACCCCGTTGCCCTTTTATATTCTTACGCCTTTCGTCATGAACTTGATAACCACGAATTTATTTAATATGTTTGGAATGGTAATTGTACATGGCATGGTATGACAAGTAACTGACATGGCATGACATGACAAGATATGACAAGCAAGCATGATGGCAGCTATTGAATGTTGTTGCGACGGCTAGCATGACATGATAAGAATGAATGGCCTGGATACCGTGAACGATTATGTTTGTACCAATGAACCAATACTGTCTCGCATCATGTTTAGGGTAGGGACCCCTGAGTACCACGGTCAGGGGTACCAACTTAAACTGACTAAGGCTAATAACTAGAATAATCCATTAGTCATGAAGAGATTTCCTAGCTACAGGCAATCCCGTTATCTGGGCGCCCCATCATGGGATCTGTAGCCTGTCGTCGAGTAGGGCACATTTCCAGCACACTTTCATGTGTTGCCCTCTTCAAGCTACCTAAGGGTACATGTGTTCTTTGGATAATGTACCCACATGAATTCAACCCCTAAATTACGTCCGGATAGCCTGGATGGTCTGCAGGACTTATGGCTGTGGAATAATCTTATTGCATCTTGCTAGTAATTAGGCCTATGATGACCCTAGTTAGTTAAAGTATCAAGTTGTCTCATTGCTTGGCCGTGATTGATTGGATGGAGTCTAACCCAGTCTAGTCTTGTCCTGATCATGTACAAGATCATTAGCATGACATGAATGCTTGTGCTTACTTTATCGATAAATGGTGGAAAATCAAGTTCCGTTCAGATGAAAAGTTACAACCCCGGTCCTTGTTTGGTTTATGGGTTGTAACTTGGTTATCTGAATAGTCCCATGGTTATCTTATCGTATATCATCATGATTTTCTATATTTCCAGTCTTTTATTATAAAGTTATGTTTTGTGCTAATTGTTGGTTTTAGTTCTTAAGTGAAGCCTCCTTTGTAGCACTTGCTCTTTATGGGATCTGACCCAGCTGGTTTTGTATGGCCAGATACCGGAGCGGCTCCAGAGGATCTTCCTACCTTCCAGCCAGATGGTGACCACCAAGCGTAACCCTGGCAACGAGTGGATTTTATTTTGCTCTCCCACTCTATTGTAAAAATATTCTTTTTAGGCGTTTAGCCGACGAGCACGTGTTAGCTCGATTGCACTTTACTTACTGTTTGCATACGGGCTGTAGCATGATGAACAAATCCTAGGGTTGATCATGGATGACTGAAACTCTTGCTAGTCTTCATATTTTGTATGACTAGCTTCATGATCATCCAAATATGTAATGTATGGGATGCCTTACTATTGTATATTTGGTGCTCTGAGATCTTGTAACCGTTATTACTTGCTTGAGATTGAGACAATAGGGATGATTATGACCATAAGAGACTGATAGCTTGTAGTTAAACCCTCATGTATCTAGACAGCCGTGACCGTATAGCAAGGTTGGTTGTACTTCAATATACGTAGCTGGCTATGTCCGCCCCCGCTCTCCAGTATTTTGGTTCTGGGGTGTTACAATGATTGACGCCTTAGCCAATTGTGACTATGGTGATGAATCTTTTGGTGATTACTGGAATAATACTACTAAGGATGGACAAATTTTAGTGGATGTGCCATCACCTCAAGACTTACCGGCTAATGAAGGCCAGTCAACTGCTGAGGGTGAGAAAAATCTGGTTATTGATATTTGGCATGCTAGTCCCAGAATCAATGAACCCAGAATCTCTGAAGAAGTAGGTAGAAAACCCGAGGCTTCTGGAGTAGTGGTAGAATGAGTAGATCAAACTCCAATTACTCTGCCACTTCAAACTGAATTAGGGGATGGAAGTAGTCAAGCCACGATGTCTGCGGATACCATGTCAAAGCTTCAGCTGGAAGCATCCAGACCTCTTGAGACTCCACATGCAAAGCCCAGCTCAGGTAGATTTCTAAACATGATTTATTTATTTTAGCTCTTTCAACATTGTACATCGCTCTAACAAATAGCATATGTAAATTGCAGATGGTCCTATAGGAACTACCTGCTCAACGATGGCTCCTTTGGACAAAGGAACCCTAGCAGGAGAGGGGAGGTCTTCCCATATCAGCGTACAAGATGAAGCGCCTCCACCTGTTAAAATTGTAAAAACTCTGGCAGCAGTGGTAGCCACCCCAAGTATCGTAGCGGCTAACAAGTTTCTGGTGGCTTCCTTCACTAAAGTCTTCTTCACATAATTGGAGCCTTTAGTCCATCGGTTAATGGAGAGAGAGGATGTTTCATTCAGTACAGTCAGAAATCCCTCCTCATTTTTAATTGGAGGCATCCGCAGCCAAGGAGGAGAGGCTCAGGCCACTTTCTTGGAACATATTTTGGACGAGCTGGAGGAGTCAATTAAGGCTTATAAAGACCTTAAAAGAGGAGATGTTGAGCTGCTAGTGGATGCAGAATATGAAGCTATAGCTCGAGAGGCTGAGACTAATAAAGCCATTTTTGAAGCTTTCTTACTGGCTTTCACTAGACAATCTTCTGACCTGGATGTCCACTGAAGTAGCTTCTACTGCTGAGCGTCATAAAGCTATAGCTGCGGATGAGGAATAGAAAGCTTCTGATCTGAAAGCTAAAATCGCCCGACTTCAGGAAGAGCTTAAAATCGTCAAGCAGGGTGTAGAAAAAGAAACTCAGCTATATCGAGCTGCTGTCAACCAGTTAGACATTTTGAAGCGTCAAAAGGATGACTTTGACCGGCTACAAAATGAAGAACTAGCACGTCAAACAGCTGCTCTGTATCCATTCGACCCAGAGTCAGGAAGGATTGAAGCCAGGCAAGCTAAAGCTTTGAAGAAGCAGATTATAGAACTCATCACTTACTCTGCAGAGTAGAATGATCAAAATTTGTTATCTTTTTCTTCATGATGTATCTTTTTTGAACATTTTAATCAAAAAGAAATAAAATGAGAAATTTTTCCTGTGGTTCTATTACTTGTTGCATACCTTGTTATAGATATAAGTAATAGAATAGAAAATATATTTAGAGGTATTGGACGTGATATTTTTCTTGATTATAAAATAACAATATTTATTATATCTGCTTAGAGGTAATGTGGACGTGGCAGAATATAATGTTTGGAATATTGTTATTTCAATAGACAACTTTATCAGAGGTGATAGGGACGTGACAAGTTGCTGACGTAGATAATTGGAATTCAAAGGTGCGGAGGACGTGAATTCTTTTTTCTGTTTTAGATGTAAGAATTTATCATCTATAGTTTTATTTACGAGAAAGTAAATAAAAGACAATAAATGCTAAGACTGATGAAAGAATGAATGAATGGACAGTCAGACTTCTTAGTGGAGAAAAAGTGAATGAATGACCAGTCACCTCGGTTCTTGAAGAGGAGAAACTGAATGAATGAACAGTCACCACAGTTTTTGAGGATGAGAATGAATGAACAATTAGACTCTTTTAGGGAGAAAAAGTGAATGAGTGAACAGTTGGACTTCTTTCGAGGAGGAAAAATCACGTCGGTTCTTGAAGCCGATTATCTAGTCATTCTGTCTATAAATAGAACACAACTTTTGTAGATATTGTCAACTTCTTTTCTCTCAGTACAGAATGTCTTCCGAAGATTTGCTCACTCCGAAGATTGAAGATACGACTGAGATGCCTCCTGCTGAGCCTCCGGTGCCTCCTCAGAAAGAAGTGGGTGAAGGTTCGACTGTTCTTGTACTAGAATATGACCTGATTGCCAAGTTGGTGGAGCCTGGGAAGACTGCTGAAGAAGAAGCCGTGAGGACTGCTGCCTGTGAGTTGCTGGTATATTCAGACAATGAGATGTTTGAATTGCTAGCAAATTATGTATTTAACCTGGAAGGGTCGGTCCTCGTCCCCGTCCTTGATATTATGTACCTCTTTCTGCTTTTGAATAAAATAAATTTTATTTACATCATTTCTTTGAATGAAAAACATTTTTCTTTCATACATAATATTTCTTGAGAAATTTGTCATTAATAGGCATCATAGCAATTCTGCCATCTATATCTGTTAATTGGTAGGCTCTATTTGATAAAACCTTGTTTACCATATATGGACCTTCCTATTTTGCTTCGAATTTGCTTTTGCTCATGTGAGTCATAGTCATAGGACGTCTGACCGTAAGAACTAGCTCGCCTTCCTGAAATGTTCGAACTTTGTCTTTGCGATTGAAAGCTTTTGAGATACGTGCCTGATATAATTTGATATGTTTTGAGCTAGTAGCATTTTCTCATCGAGCGCCTCCAATTCTTGAAGTTGGAGTCGATCATTATTTTTTTTAGTAAGTTCATTAGCAATGGCAATTCTCAAGGATTGGAATTTGAATTTCTAGCGGTAAGACAACTTCACATCCATATACTAGAGAAAAAGGTATACAACCTGTGGGACTACGGATAGTAGTGCGATAAGCCCATAGACATTCTCCAAGCTTCTCACTCCAATTACATTTGCTAGTAGAGATAAACTTTTTGAGGAGTTTGATGATAGTCTTGTTGAATGCTTCAGCTAACCCATTAGCTGCAAGATTATAGGCCATAGAAGCAATATTACTGATTCGATTGTCACCACAGAACCTAGTAAATTTTTGACTGACGAATTGCAGTCCATTATCATGGATGATCTGACGAGGTATGCTAAATCTGTATATCATATGATGTTTGATGAAGTTGATGACACAGCTAGTCTTCACTTCAGTTAAAGGTATGGCTTCAACCCATTTAGAGAAATAATCGGTAATAGCTAAGATAAACTGATGTCCTTTAGACGAAAGGGGATTGATATGACCAATTACATCCATGCCCCAAGCTTCGAAGGGCCATGAGGCAGCAGTAGAGTAAAAAAATTCAATGGTTGGTGAATAAAATCAGCATGAATTTGACATGCTTTACATTTTCTTGCATAGTTAATGGCATCTGATACCATAGAGGGCCAGTAGTAGCCCATACGTCAGATACGATCCTGTAATTTGGGACCGGACTGATGTTCTCCACAAACGCCATCATGAGCTTCATGTAATATCTGCTTTGCTTGATCACCAGCAAGAAATCTTGAAAGTAATCCATCAAAAGTTCGTCGAAAGAGAGTTTTGGTAGTATGATTATAATAAAATCGAAGCAATCGCCAGCGAATACTTGTAGCTTCTTTAGGATCTTCAGGTAGTATATCATGTACAACAAAATCGATGAAAGGTGCTCTCCAATCTTCGCTGATGACATTGACTTTAGTTGAATTAATAAATTCAATGTTGTGGTTGTTTTCAATGTAAAACAGTTCTCTATTGGAGATAGCAACTATTTGTTGTCTTTTGACCGAAATTGCTAAGACTGCTGCTAGGTTAGATATGGCATCAGCTTCTGTGTTGCATGCTCGACGTACATGTTCGATGAATAACCCTTTGAACGAAGAAGCTATTATGATTGCCTCCTCGTGGTATGGTACCAAATTTTGATGTCGAACTTCGTATGTACCTCTAACCTGATTAACAATCAGCTTAGAATCACCATATACTTCGAGATATTCAATATCCAGTTGTTTGGCTAATTGGAGTCCAATGAGTAAATCATTGTATTCTGTGACATTGTTGGAGCATGACTCATCTAAAGAATAAGCTCTCTGAATAGCTAATCTATCTAGTGAAACAAGAACAATTCCTACTCCAGCGACGAGGGTGCCTCTAGGTCCAATTCTAGATGCTTCGTCGAAGAATAAACGCCAAGTAAGAAATTCTTCTGAGATCATATTTGATTCTAATGTCTCATCTGAAATCTCATTATAGAGTTTAGATGTCTCAGGAACAGGATGAGCTGCTAAGAAATCAGCGTGTGCTTGGCCTTTTATAGACTTTTGTGGAACATATACCATGTCATATTGTGCTAATAATATGGCCTATATAGCAAGCCTAGAATTGAGTGTACTGGGCTTCTTCATTAGGACCCGCAGAGGATTAACTCGGGAAATAACATGAATAGTTTGGCCGACGATGTAATACCGTGTCTTTTGAACAACAAACATTAAGGCTAAGCATTCCTTCTTTACAGGACTATAACGATGTTCAGCTCCAACCATCGTCTAACTAAGGTAGTAAATAGCATGTTCATGACCTTCTTTGTTCTTCTGAGCCAACAAAGCTCCCAGTGAATGGTCCATCGCCCGGACATACATCAAGAAGGGTATTCCTAAGATCGGTGGCACTAGGACTGGTGGACTCATCAAATACCGTTTTATGTCATCAAATGCTCGTTGACATTCTTATGTCCAAATGAATGATACACCTTTCTTCATTAACTGAGTAAATGGTCTGCAACGTCCAAACAAATTTGAAATAAACCTCCTGATGTAAGCAAGTCGATCTTGAAATCCTCGTAGCTCTTTTATGTTGCGTGGAGGACACATCTCTTGAATGGCTTTGATCTTCTCGGGATCAACGTGTATACCTTTAGAGGTAATGACGAATCTGAGAAATTTGCCACTAGAGACTCCCAAGAAAGACTTGGTGGAGTTCATTTTGAGTTGATGCTGGCACATTAGATTGAAGATAGTTCTTAAATCTTGGATATGATCTTCCTTTAGATGACTTTTTACAGTAATATCGTTAACATAGCATTCGACGGTCTTTTGCAAATGATCTCGAAAGATAGTACTCATAGCTCGCTAGTAAGTTGCACCCGCGTTCTTATGAACGAAAGACATGACAGTATAGCAGTATATTCCGCAGGGAGTACAGAATGAAGTATGTTTTTCATCTTCAGGATTCATCCTAATTTGATTGTATCCCGAAAACCCATCCATAAAAGAGATTCGTTCGAATCCACAAGTATTGTCGATCATGATTTCAATAATTGGAAGAGGGAATTCATCTTTAGGACAAGCGTCATTGAGATCTCAAAAATCTATGCACACTCAAACTTTCTCGATCTTCTTCAAGACTGGTAAAAGGTTGGCTACCCAGTCAGGATGCTGTTCTTCTCTGATAAAACCACAAGCGATAAGCTTTTTGACTTCATCATCTATCGCATCCATCATCTCAGGCTTGAATCGTCATTGCTATTTTTTGACTGGCTTCATATTAGGCAAAATATTAAGTTTATGAGTTACGACCTGAGGATCTAAACCAGGCATATCTTCATAGCTCCAGGCGAAGACATCGATATATTTATGAATGAGATGAATCAGTTCTTGTTTATCATCCTCTGGGAGATTTTTGCTAATGAAGATCGATCGCGGTACACCTTTCTCTCCAACATCGATCTGGATTAGTTGATCTTTGGTAGGTGGTTCTTGTTGTTCAAAACGGAGTTCCTACTGAGTGTCCATCCTTTGTGCTTAAGGATCTACCTCAGGAGCTTCTTCAATATCATCCTCGTCATTTTTTGAGAACTCGAAAGACATTATATTAGAAGATACTGTCACTCAATGGACATGACCAATGCTGGTGTCAGAATCCCATGAAATAGAATCTGAAGAATTAGAGCATTCATCTTTATCAGATTCAGATGCTTGTGGAGTCATAAATGGAGAAGTATAGCCCAACCCATGTTTTTTTTGCTATAGTATTGTTGTGATTTTCCTTTTGGAACAGAAATATGAAGAGGAGTTTGCCTTCCTTTGCCGCCTTTGAGGCCTATTTTGAAATCATAGCCCATTTTATGGATGATTGCCTTATATTGTAGACTATAACGATGTAGTTGTAGCCTTCCTGTATCATCCTTATTATCGCTGTCAAGCATGATTTTTTGTTCTTTTCTTTTACTAAAAAGTATAGTAGTTTCGCCTTTCTTTCGAGAAGGCACAAAGAAGAACGATTCTTGTATTGATTCAAGTGATACCACGTTTCGAAGAGATGGTACGACTCCTATTGTAAGTGGTTTGAAGCTATCTAGCATATCCAAATAACATTGAGTATGATAAGAGACATCAGTATATTGCAAAGGAGATGCTACTTTATTGATCTTTACATCATTATTTACAACTGGACCTTTAGCCTTAGAAGACTTATTCAGATTGATAACCAGAGGAGGAGAAGAAGAACGAGAAGGAGGGAGAGGTTTTTACGACGAAGGTCGATTACAAATGGCTCAGAAGAGGTGAGCGCCCTTTGTTCCTGTCTAACACCAGGAGGCTACTTCTTGTGAGAAGGAAGGTAAATAGTCAATGTCTTGGAAGACTGAGGACATGAAGTATGTCCTTTGACAGGGATCACCAGAGTATCATTTGGCACGCCTTTCTGTTCTTCGTCAGTATCCATTGCCAATACCACCTTCATGAATTCTTCTTTGTACATGCGAGAATCGTTGTAATACGCTTCAACCCCCTTGAAAGGATTTAAGTCTGTAATTTTTTTCTGTACTTCTCCATTACCATCCATATATTTGAAACCTTGATGGAGAGTAGAAGGTACAGTATTGTATTCGTGGAGGAATGGTCTTCCCAGCAAAGCATTGTATGAGCCATGATTATCAATCACGTAGAAAGTCACCTTCGTACGAAATTGCCGATTTAAAGTTTCTGGTGTACCTCTCCCAAAGGTTCACTTCTTCCTTGATTAAACCACAAAATAGTAGTGATAGTTGTAGAAAGGTTGTGCACCGAGATCTTTAAAGCGTCCAGCAGAACCTTCGGTATGATGCTAAGTGCAGACCCTATGTCAATCAGAATATGATCGACTTTCATGGTGTCCACATATCCCGTGAAGTAGAGAGGACAATCATGACAATTGTCTTCTAACATCATGTCATCTTGTGTAAAAGTGAAGTTGGGCATTAGTTCAAATACACTATGACAATGTGTACAGCTGACAGGTTCCTTTTCAGGCTTGTTGAGGAGAGCAAGACAAGTATCAGCCTGCATCAAGGCCTCACTCAGCGTTTCTTGAGTCTCTTTTGAGAGACGTAAGAGTTCAAAGATTGACAATCTCGCTGGAGTGCTAGCCAATTGAGCTAGTATGTCAAAATTATATAGCTTCTCAAGTCCAAGAGATGAGGACTTCTTCAATGCTTTATCAAAGCGGACAGGTTGCTTTCTCTTGTTTGCAGATATTGGTTTGGAAGGAATTGGTTCCACTACTGGCGAGGATGTAGATGGTATATTCTCAAAAAGAGAAGATGATGCAGGAACAACATCAGGAGATGGAGCAGGATTCTCTTGAGTTTCGGAATACTCTCGGAGGTAAGGTCTTCCAGATCTGGTACCGATTAAAATTTCTTCTTCTGCTACAGGTTCAAAGGATACCATGTTGCAGCTCTTTGATTTAGTTTTAGAATTCTTCTTTTGATTGAAAGAAGAAGGCGCCTCAAATTCTGTCACTAGATCTGGATGAATCCATATGATTTCTCCTTTGTCAGTGGATAGCGGAACAAGACCCTTATTTTGGGGAGGTAGAAGATTTACGATCTCAAGAGTAGCCCTCGGAATGGGGATGATGCCATCTTGCAATAATTACGGTAGAAAGTCACCAAATTGCACAGAAACAACATTAGCCGTCACAGTCTTCTCATCCTGTTGGAGAGTAACTGTACTAGAGTTGACCATCTCTGGATTTTGCCTTTGAGCACGTAGCATGCTCGAGTTGGATGCCCTATAAACCTGTGATAAACATAATATTAAGGGTGGTCAGTCTTACCCACTTTCTATAGCCATTTTGCCTCCAACAATTGAAGCTTATTGCTTTTGATCAAGCAATCAAAAATGCTCATAATATGATCTTCATCGAAAGAATACTCTTTTTTGGACGAGGTGCTTTTTGTGGTGGTGTCGATGGAGTAGGTGTAGTCTGAGCAACATTGACAGCCAATAATTCCTTGACCTTGAGATTAATAGCCAACGTTTCCTAACCCTTGCGATTGTTCTGGCGATTATTGCGGTCGGATATAGGATGTTCATCTTGGTTAGGATTAGCCATTTAAACTCCTAATTGTTTGAACTTCTCAGCACTAACCTCCGCAGCTTTGGCATTTACAATAAAAAAAGGCCAATCTTGGAATTGTGTTGATTCTGTCCACATACTTATAATAGACAACAAATTTGATTTGTAAGTGTTTATTGTTATAGCAGATGGAGTTCCTAGAGGCATTTTAAGTGCCTCTCAGCGGAATCTTTCAATAAAATTCTCAGTAGTTTTATTGTGTCATTATTTAATTTTGATGAGGGCAGACATAGTCATATAGTTGACCCCCTCATAAAATCGTTCCAAGAACATTTGTTTGAAACCAGCAAATGAGGTTATGCAGCCATCAGGCAAACTACGGTACCATTTATATGATGTACCGGCTAAACAACCAACGAACACCCTGGTAAGAAGAGCATTATTTGGCTACAATTAATCAGTCATCACTTCAAAGTGATTGATATACTGACTTGGAGAAGTACTGCCATCAAACAACATAATGGTAGGAAGCTTGTATTTAGGAGAAAATTGAACCTCCTTCCATTCCACAGGATAAGGTTGTTTTATCCCAAGTCTTTGTAGACCATCCTTCTGCTTATAGGCCTCGAACTGGATGTGTATAAGTTTTATAGCCTCATTAGCATCCCCTGATGACTGCGAATTGGCAGGTTGATTCAAAGTTTTAGGAGGAGGAACAACATGATAATTACCACCCCCAGCACCAGACTGACTGGGAGCGGCTTGAATTGGTACAAAAGAAACCTGGGGAGGTGGTACCCCCAGACCAACATTAACAGGCACATAAGATGCTATGAGCTCAGGATTTGTAGCAAGATTCATAACCGGTGGCACTGCATGTTGAGCCACGATTATGGTGTGCATACTTGCGACCATTTCAGCCATCGTCTTAAGTTCATCTTCCAGTACAATAATTCATTGTTCTTGACTGACTGAACTATAAGCATCTTGGTCATCTGTAATGACATATATTGTCACCTCTCTTGCCACTATTGACGAGATAGTTTGTTCAGAGCTTTCACTATCTGCGTCAAAGTCAAATAAAGAATCCTCTCCTAGATAAGTGATGGGGAGATCTTCTTGATTAAAGACATCTTGGTCGAAATTTTGATTTTTTTGATCTGGCATATTGAAAGACCCCTTCACTGGATTCACGGAGTTGACCCAAGTATTGTTGACTAGGGTTGCAAGACGTGCTACGCTTTGAAGATTTTCTACCCCTAGTGTCCCGAAAAGTCATATAAATAAAAGCATATAATAGCTCATCTTCATCTACCATCATGGGTTCAGGAGTTGAAGCATAGTTCAGACGATCGAAGACATATCGTTTTGCTGATTGACAACAACACTTGATAACCACTTCATGAACGCAGTGGCGTTCTGAAGGGTGGTTTAGAGGTGAGTGAGATGTCTCTGTGATCTCCCATTTTCGTGTAAGACGTTCTCGGAGATCAGTTACCACCACGGGACGAGAAGAAGTCAAAGGAACGTATTCCTTAATGATATTAGGTACATGACTCCGGTTCTTAAGATGTTTAGTTCTATGGGTGTATAGAGAAGTACTTAACTCATTGGCATAAGTGATTGGGTCTTTCTCTTCAAAGCTGTGTTTCTGGCACAAGTTGGTCTTTAGCATAGGATGCTTGCATTTTACCGTGGTTGATACTGATTGTCGCCTGTTGAGATAGGCACGCAAATCAGATAATTCTGCTTCCGGGGCATCTGTTTGATATACCAGCAAATTTTTTTTGCTTGGATCTTGAGATATGCAAGGTTGGAAGATCTTGAGTAGTTATCATAGGGGTAGGCAGGATGCCTCTTTGATCAGCATTCTTCCCCCAGCAGAGATTTGAAGACCTCTGAGATATTTTCCTCCGAGTCATAGACTGGAGAAGATTGAGAAAAGACCAAAGGGTGCTTTCCTTTATTTTATGAAGGGTTAGCTAAGAAGTGTTTCCCTCTGTTTTGTTGTTGAACCACATTAGGCACAAGTTGCGCCAGTTGAGGAAGTGTCAAAGGGCCCTTCCCTTTGTTCCGTCTAGTACTAGCACTAGAACATTATTTTTCTAAGTTCAGAACTGGAGAAGAAGAGGGAATATCAAAAAGGCTATTTTCCTTGGGTTGTACCAGGATAACATGTTGTGCAAACTGTGCCTGGGCAGCAGGATTCATAGGTTGTGCCATAGCAGAATGGGCCATTGGTTGTGCCTTGGCAGCAAGGTGAATGGGCTGCGCCTTGGCAGCCAGGTGAATGGGTTGCGCCTTGGCAGCAGAGTGAGTGGGTTGCACTCGGGCAACAGAAGTAGACTGCGCCTTGGCCACAGAAGCAATTTACGCCTTGGTAGCAGAGTGAATGGGTTGCGCCTTGGCAACAAGGTAAGTGGATTGTGCTCGGGCAACAGAAGTAGACTGTGCCTGGGCCACAGAGGCAGATTGTGCCTTGGCCACTGAGCGCTCAGGTTGCACCTGGGCAACAGCAACTGTGGAAGACTTAGGAGTCCACACAGTTCTATTCTTGGCAATAGCCATAGTGCGCTTGTTGCTCTTGGTGTTGATCATATCCTTGTAGGCTGTCTGGTTGACTTGAACAACCATGGTCTTCTCCGTCTTGCCGATTAACACAGTATCATATTGAGTTGTCACCTTCTCGTCGGAGGAGAAAGTCGTCCCCAGCAGAGTCGTCATTTTGTTTGTAAAAAATAAAAAGTTTATTCTAAACTTAAAAAGAATCATACAAAGTACAATGAATTATGGGAAAGTACAACTTCAGGAATCCGATCAGAAGATGATCGCTTTATTCCTTAGACTATGTGAACTTGAAGACTAAAGTCTCTTGAGAATGCAGCAGCACTTTTGCAAGAACTCTTGATCTCTGATCCACTGATAATGATTAGAAACCCTATTTATAGAGTTCTAGAAATAATTGTTTTAGCAGTTATTCTGATGTTCGAACTGCGCCACTTCGGGTTGCGCCAACCTCAAGTTGCGCCAACTTCCATTCAGTTACTCGAACGTGTACTAACTGTATTTAGACGCGTGGCATCATATGATTGAGATGCGTATGGTCGTGTACAGAGTAGTGGACACGTTTTGAGAGATTAGTGGTATGTGAGCCATGTCATCCTGCTTTAGAATATTAGTTGCTTCAACTTTGTCAGGTTGCACGAACTTCAGTCAACGAGTCAAACTGCACTTGATTAGGTTGCGCCTATGTGCAACTCAGTGCATAGGCACGTGGCAGCATTTGGGTCTGCGAGGAGAGTTTGATCAAGTTGCGCCTAGGCACAACTTACAGAGTGCGCAGAACAGCTGTCATCAAATGACAGCAAATTGTCTCGAGCACCACGCTTTACGGGATTCGAAGAAATTTTCTTCGTTTAACATTCTGTCAGTTGCTTGTGCTGTCAGTTAATGATGACAATTATTGTCAGGCGCCACGTGGGTTTAGGCGCAATATGATTGGGTGCAATCCGACATGTGGCGTAACTTGAGTAGTGGCGCAACTTGATCTCTGGACATCATAACAGTGGCGCAACTTAATTTTTTTGGGCGCAACTTGATTGTTGAGTAGTACAAACATGGCACAACTTGATTTTTAGGCTCTATATAATATATATATATATATATATATATATATATATATATATATATATGTATATATATGTGTGTGTGTGTGTGTGTGTGTGTGTGTGTATACTTAGTATATATGTAAAGAAAGGAAAAGAAAAGAAAAAGAAATAACCCCCCCCCCCCCCCACAAGCCCAGCATAGCCCGAGCCAGCCCGTCCACTTTACCATCACACACACTATATATATATATATATATATATATATATATATATATATATATATATATATATATATATATATATATATTTTATATATATATATATATATATATATATATATATATATATATATCACACACACTATATATATATATATATATATATATATATATATATATATATATATATATATATATATATTATATATATATATATATATATATATATATATATATATATATATATATATATATATATGCGAGGTACATATTTTTGGAAAAATATTTCTTATTTTTAATAAATGTATAAGCCCAAAGTAATATGTGATAGATAATTTATTTATCTAAATACATTTCTCCTTATTTCATAAAATTGTCAAAACCATATCTTTTGTTGTTTACTATATAAAAAGACTATTTTATTTTTAGAAAACTATACTTTATGAAAAGTGTTCTTCTTTCATGCGAAGTACATAAATTTAAATGAATTTTCGAAATTAATTAATAATAATATTTTATTAACTCAAAAAGAATATTTGAAATTTGGTTTGAATTAAGATTTGATTAAATATATTAATTTAAAATTAGAAAATATTTTATTTTAATAGACTTAAATCAAATAAAGTTTTTATCGGGAATCGATTGGATCGGATCGAATAATCTTTTTAAAACGATTTGAAATAAATGATAGTATTATCTAAACGGGGTTTAAATTATTCTATTCCTATTCCTACTAGGATTCCCACCTCCTATAAAAGGAGAGGTACTTGCCCTCTTTTTCTCATCCAAATTCCACAACCCAAGAATAGTGCATCGTGTCTGTGTTCTACGCCTATCTACAATATTTTTTATTACAATTACAACTCCACCAACAGAACCTGACCCCCTCTCCGTCGTGTTGGACAGCTTTGACACCACACAGAACCCCATCGCCAACGTTTCTTCAATATCGCCATCATCGCCAACGCCATCGTCATCCTGACCACCGTCACCACGATCCACCGTTACCATCACCATAGCCACCACCGTGGCGCAACCACCCCCCACCATTATCACCACCACCATCACCCAGGAATTTAAAGAGTAGAAGAACCCTAACCTAGAGCCGGTCGCCTCGTCGCCACCGCTCCGACCAATAGGAGCCAAGCCGCCTCCGCGGACTCTCCCTCCGAAACCCGATCCTCTCCGTGCCAAATCCCCTCATCGTATCGTCGCTCGTAGATACTGTGTCGCTGCCCGCAGAGACCGCGACGCCGCCCGCTGACCTCCGTCCTCCCGAGACCCGTCGTGTCACCAGGAGTCCTCTGCCCAGATCCAGCGCCTCTGCGACGAGCGGACTGCTCCGTGTCGATCGCGGCGAGCCCGGTCGTCGCTCGAAGCCGCGACGCCACCGTACGAGAATGCCGGCGCGCCTCCACCCAGCCCCGGTCGCCGCTCCTCTACTGAACTCGGTGAGCCTACCTCTTCTCCCTGCTCTCACCCTCTCGAACTCTCTTCCCCTCTTCGTCTCATCTCTCTCTCTCTCTCTCTTCACCCCTTTTATTCTTCTTCTTTTGAAGTCTGTAGGAGCTGTCATAAATTTATTATTTTATTATTATTATTATTATTATTATTATTATTATTATTATTATATATTACTGTTATTATTATTATTATTATTATTATTATTATTATTATTATTATTATTATTATATATTACTGTTATTACTATTATTGTTATTAACATCATTATTATTATTATTATTGTTTGTTAATTAAAAGTTTATAGGTGATACTAAAGGCAGTATGTATTTAGGAATACATATTTTATGTTGGAATAATGGTTTTACTAAATAGTAATATTATTAATTAATTAGTGTATATGCATTAAATTATCTCTAAACTATATTATTGTATTTAAAATACGGTTTTACAAAAATTGGTATATTGTTAGATAGTAGTTTAAATACTTATCTAAATAATATTGTAGTATTTTACCTAATTAAAATATAGTTCTAAATTAAAACAATTTTTTAAATATTTATCTACAAATATCTCAACTAAAAATATATTTTTTTTCTACCTAACGAATTAACAATCAAATTTTTAACAAACTTAGAGTTTTTGTCTACCACTATCTTTTGACTTTCAAGTATTTACGTAAAATTATTTTTTTAAACTAATAACATGTATTTCTCAAGTATTATAAAATATTTCTAAAAATAGCATATGTGTTTATTTTCACAAATTCTTTTCAAATCATCTTAGTTAATCATGACTAATCTCCACTCCTATGTACTCGTGAAATTTGGACCCGTACGCAATGACCTTGTCTATTGGACAAGAATGGACTTGTCGAATTTTTGCACCACACCGGACGACACACCAGACAAGATACCTTGCCATTATATTATTTATTTTTAGTTTGCATTTTATTACATATCACTGTTCATTTATTTTCAGTTCTTACAGTTCTTGATTTACTGTCTGCTCAGTGATATTAGCTGTACTTTGTTATTATCCTTTGGTTGCATATGGACTTAGAGTTAAGAGACTACCGTTTGTAGTGTATTGCATATACCTCGACACAGTTGCATCACGAGTATGTGTGAGATGAGTAGCATGTAGAGGTCCATGCGTGTTGGCTGATCACCCATGCGCATGCGTTAGGGCTAACTGCTAATAGAGGCATGTTAGGAGACTTAGCAGTTAGTAGAGGTATATGGTCGTGGATGTGACTTAAATAAGAGCATCGGGTGGGGAGAACAATACCTGACGTATGGGCTTCTTTGCACTTTCCTGCTTATTTGTGCGCTCCTCCGGAGACACGGGCTCCAGGTGCCCTCTGAAGTTTCCTAGAGCTTATGGACATACCCCTTGCACATGATGCCCACTGACTATCTTCGGACGTTACGGACGTGGGCCCCTGGTGTCCTACATGGGGACCATGCCGATCCCATTTACAGCCAGGGCTCATGCGTCGAAAGGATTATTTCTCAACTGCATGATTACTTTAGTACAGTTATGTTACCTTATTTATGTCTTGTCACTTTCTTTGATTGTGGCATATTTTATATTCAGTATTTATATGGCATGTTCTTCCTGTATCTTGTTACGTCCCTCTGAGGACCTGGTTATCTCGTCCGGTGTGTGCTCTTGTCTTCCGCAGGTATTCTAGCTGTGGCCATGATCATCTTTATGTCTTTGAGGATGATTGCACTTTGATCGTCTTCTCTTCGCTCGCCAAACTCTTTCTTTTATTATGTATTTCTTTTCATAGTTGGTAGTGGATTTGTCTCTGCCCAACTACATGTACCAATGATAATTTATAGTTGATTATATGACATCTTTTATTCTTTCATTTTCGGATAAGATTAGTTAGCCTTGGTTTTACTGCATTTACATCTTATGTATACATACGAGGATTCCATATATTGGAGTATACTTTGTATGTATACAGGTGGCATGGATACGTACTTAGTCCTAAGAATTTTGGGACTGGGGCATGACATGTATTTGTGGTTGCCCATGCAGGTCGAGTATATCACTTCGGTTACGTGACTGTACCGATGAGAACCTGCATATAGGAATAGAGTTTAGGATCTCATCCAAAAGCTTGACCTCCTTCCTTGCTTCAAGTTTCAAACTCTCGTTACCATCCTTGATTTGCATCCTGCTTGAAATCTTTCTACTGTGAATTCTTATTTTTCGTGCTTAGTGACAGCTAGGAAGATGACTATACTAGCATATGCTTATAGGTCAAACACATGGATTACATTGACAGTTAGTATGCATTGAGGTCTTACTTGAGTTATAAAGGCATTAGTAACCTTAAGGATTAGTTAATTCTAAGTTGGGTAGTAGAGATGGAGATAAATTTTATTTTGATACTACTAGAGGATTGATGATTCTATAAAGGATTGAGAAAAAAAATACTTGAATTACGATTTTTGAAATTGTTAAATAGTTATGATTTATTGGGATAGGAAATCGACTTGAGAAATAACTTAAAGTTTTAAATTGTGATGCATGATTTACGATTAAATTTAAGTTTGGATTGTAACATGCTAAAAATTTATCTCGAGATTTATTAAAGAGTTTTTTTTTATTTTGTAGACGACTAGAGAAGGTAGAAGTTTAATTTGAAAGGAAAAGATAGAGAGCTTGAGGTTCTAAATTGATTCTACAATTTACGAATTATAAGTTTAGTTAATTTTGAGCTTGAAGAGATAATGGTAAAAAAAAATTTTAAAATATTTTTGGAAGATATGAAATTGACTTTGAAGGAAAATTTTAGAATTTCAAAATTTTCTCATATGATCTATGATTTATAAAGTTATTTAGATTTTGAGTTTAAGGCCTTGACTACGGATATTTAAATTTTGGAAAAAAAGAAGAAGGGTATATTCGATTTGCGATATACAAGGATTAATTCGGGATTGATTAGAGATTTAGATTTTGATTAAAGTTGACAGCCTAAGATGATTTGAAATTTTGGTGGAAATCTTAAAGATTTTATTGAGAAACTTTTGAGGAAATAAAAACTTTAGATTAGATCATAAATGGGTGGAGGACGAAGAAACAAGCAAGGTCACCCTAATGAGATAGAAGTATTCCACAATAAGTTGCCCTACCACCTATGATTATGATATTGCATATACACAAGTATAGTTAGTCATCAACCAAACTGCATAACTATATCTTTGACCCACCCGATCTTCCCTCAAATCTAGATCTTTTATCGTGACCATCTAATTATTTGAAACATAGAAATGATTAGAATCATTCTCTTGACCATACCCTTATCTATGAGACTATTTTTTCTCTAGAAACTGTATCTCTAACTTATCTTAACTTGATCTACGAGATTTCCTAAAATTATCTTTATTTCGTGCTTTAACCTTTTATTTTTGTGCATTAATTAGTACCTTATGAAACCCACTATCTATTTCGATCATTTGGCGTTCCCTATCATGACTTTGATATTTGGAGCACAACACTAGACATTTCCTTCCAATAAATTTCACATGCAAGACCTAGACGATCTCACCTTCATGTAGGTATATCATGTCCCACTAAAACATGTCTCCTTGTACTCTATTTTATGATGCGACATTTTGGTCAAAATGGATAGCTGTAAACCCTACCATGATAACATTGTCCTTTCTGACTTCAGATAAGGACTCAACTACGAGTCAATACATGATTGTGATCTACTAAATTCCTTAAATGCTAAATCTTGTGTTCTAGCTTGATTGCTTAACCATTGTCCTGTTATTTTCATTTTTTATCTTGATTTACTTGGACGCATAACATCTTTTTGGTAATATTAGCATCCCTTACTTCTCTCCCTTTCAA
Organism: Iris pallida; assembly: GCA_029216955.1. Classification (NCBI taxonomy): domain Eukaryota; kingdom Viridiplantae; phylum Streptophyta; class Magnoliopsida; order Asparagales; family Iridaceae; genus Iris; species Iris pallida. Next base: position 19,261,758 of record JANAVB010013598.1, on the reverse strand, counting down.
TTGAATTACTTCACTCGTATTTACTATGTTTCCTCCATGGTTATGCAACCTTGTTTCTTATATGAATTCCTTGTACGATTATGGAACTGAATCATGACACCCTTCGGTTAAAAAGGAAGTAGATTAGAGAGATTATTGCAACAGTTGAATAAAATAATTGCATGATTAGAAAACATGAGTTAATTTTGCTATTTGGTGAAGTTAAGAGAAGATGATATTATCTTTTGAGGAAATGGGATATTCGAAGGATAGTATACTTGCTAATTACAAAAAGGTTCGAGGAATTTATCAAGATGCCTATGGAGAAATTTTATAATGAAAAAATGAGTACGAAATCCCTAGATTTGACTTTTCTTTGGAAATTGATTGAAGGTTTTGAACTTCAACTCCGAGGAAGGCATAAACCTTGAGGAAATATGTGGAACAAAAATTATATATGAAATATAAACCTTGAGGATAAAATTATTAAAATTTTCGATGATTTAAGGATTTGACCTTTCTGTGTTGATTATTAGAAAATCTATTTTTCGTTAAATTAAGGTGATTGAAGGATTACTAAATTTTAATTTTCGAGGAAAAAAATGTTAAATCTTAAATATAGATATATTGGTAAAGGTGGAGTAAAGATTGATTTGGATTCAAATTTTTTTTTGAGTTTATTTGATTTCTAATAGGTGATATCCAAAATAGGAAGGCAAATTTTATAGCCACTTTTGAAATTGAAGAAAGGAAGGGGTTCAAGTAAATTTTGGATTTAAGGAAAGTACGAGAATAGAAAGACGCAATGTTTTTATATCAAACGCAAGTGTATATATATATATATATATATATATATATATATATATATATATATATATATATATATATATATATATATATATATATATATATATTCAATGTTAAGGTTATGGATCCTATTACTTATGTGAGATTCGCGTATGTGACTTGAATTATTCGATTGGATACTGAACCGGGTGTCACGTACATAATCATTTCGAAACTACACCATCAATTTATTTTCTAGATATCTAGTTTGCGAATTGCTTGTTTCCGTTGTATGTCTTCCAACTACCCTCCCAATGATAAAATAAAAATTCATATCGATAACTCCTTCCATCCCCTCAATCTTACCTCCCTAGTAGTTCCTAAATTTCGAGGACAAAATTCTTTTAAGTAGGGTAGGATATAAATCCCCTAAATTTCTACTATGATTTTTTTGAATTTGGTAATTATTTTTGTACTTCATCGCGTACTAATTTGCGTTCTCGTATTTGTACTCCGCATGCAAATTTATGTTATTGCTCGTCGAGTGCGAATATATGCGAGATACATATTTTTGGAAAAATATTTCTTATTTTTAATAAATGTATAAGCTCAAAGTAGTATGTGATAGATAATTTATTTATCTAAATACATTCCTCTTTATTTCTTAAAATTGTCAAAATCTTATCTTTTGTTGTTTACTATATAAAAAGACTATTTTATTTTTAGAAAACTATAATTTATGAAAAGTGTTCTTCTTTCATGCGAAGTACATAAATTTAAATAAATTTTTGAAATTAATTAATAATAATATTTTATGATCTCAAAAAGAATATTTGAAATTTTGTTTGAATTAAGATTTGATTAAATATATTAATTTAAAATTAGAAAATATGTTATTTTAATAGACTTAAATCAAATAAAGGTTTTATCTGAAATCGATTGGATCGGAGCGAATAATTTTTTTTTAACGATTTGAATTAAATTATTGTATTATCTAAACAGGGTTTAAATTATTCTATTCCTATTCCTACTAGGATTACCACCTCCTATAAAAGGAGAGGTACTTGCCCTCTTTTTCTCATTCAAATTCTACAACCCAAGAATACTGCATCGTGTCTGTGTTCCACGCCCATCTACAATATTTTCTATTATAATTACAACTCCCCCAACATAACCCGACCCCCTCTCCGTCGTATCGGACAGCCCCGACACGATGATACAAACCACCAGTGTCGTCTCCTCCTTCCTTCTCCGCCACATTCGCAACCCCTCCGACTCTACCAACTCACTGTCATTAACAACAATACCCCCTTCAGCAGTCTAACCCAACCCCTGCTCCGCGACTCCACACAGAACCCCGTCGCCACCGTTTCGTCAATATCGCCATCATCGCTACCGCCATCATCATCCCGACCACCGTCACCACGATCCACCGTTATCATCACCACCAGCCACCACCGTGGTGCAACCACCTCCCACCATTATCACCACCACCATCACCCAGGAATTTAAAGAGTAGTAGAACCCTAACCTAGAACCGGTCGCCTCGTCGCCACCGCTCCGACTAATGGGCGCCGAGCCGCCTCCGCGGACTCTCCTTATGAAACCCGATCCTCTCCGTGCCAGATCCCCTCGCAGCGTCGCCGCTCGCAGATATTGTGTCGCTGCCCCCATAGACCACGATGCCGCCCGCTGACCTCCGTCCTTTCGAGACCCGTCGCGTCACCAGAAGGCCTACGCCCAGATCCGGCGCCTCCGTAACGAGCGGACTGCTCCGCATCGCACGCGGCGAGCCCGGACGTCTCTCGAAGCCGCAACGCCACCGTACGAGACCGCCGACACGCCTCCACCCAGCCCTGGTCGCCGCTCCTCCGCTGAACTTGGTGAGCCTCCCTCTTCTCCCTGCTCTCACCCTCTCGAACTCTCTTCCCCTCTTCGTCTCATCTCTCTTTCTCTCTCTTCACCCCTTTTATTCTTCTTTTTTTGAAGACAGCAGGAGCTGTCATAAGTTTTTTATTATTATTATTATTATTATTATTATTATTATTATTATATATTACTATTATTATTATTATTATATATTACTGTTATTATTATTATTGTTATTAATATCAAAATTATTATTATTTTTGTTTGTTAATTAAAAGTGTATAGATGATACTAAAGACAGTATGTATTTAGGAATACATATTTTATCTTAGAATTATGGTTTTACTAAATAGTAATATTATTAATTAATTAGTATATATACATTAAATTATCTGTAAACTATATTATTGTATTTAAAATACGGTTTTACAAAATTTGGTACATTGTTAGATAGTAGTTTAAATACTTTTCTAAATAGTATTGTAGTATTTACCTAATTAAAATCTAGTTCTAAATTAAAACAATTTTTTAAATATTTATCAACAAATATCTTAACTATATATATATTTATATATATATATATATATATATATATATATATATATATATATATTTTTATATATATATATATATATATATATATATATATATATATATATATATATATATATATATATATATTCTACCTAACGAATTAACAATCATATTTTTAACAAACTTAGAGTTTTTGCCTACCACTATCTTTTGCCTTTCAAGTATTTACGTAAAATTATTTTTTAAACTAATAATATGTATATCTCAAGTATTATAAAATATGTCTAAAAATAGCATATGTGTTTATTTTCACAAATTCTTTTCAAATCATCTTAGTTAATCATGACTAATCTCCACTCCTATGTACTCGTGAAATTTGGAACCGTACGCAATGACCATGGCTATTGGCCAAGACTGGAGTTGTCGGATTTTTGCACCACACCGGACGACACACCAGGCTAGATACCTTGTCATTATACTGTTTATTTTCAGTTTTCATTTTATTACATATCACTGTTCATTTATTTTGAGTACTTACAGTTCTTGATTTACTGTTGTCACGACCCGTACCCTAGAGTAAGGGCACGAGACGTAGGTATGTCCAGCCTACGCCGCAGTGTCGGCGGTAGAACGCTGTCCTAGGTCACAACATCTAACAATAATATACTAAACAGTTTATACTCCCCGAATGGGGGTGACATAGCAGTAAATAAACTCAATCACAACTAAGGAAGAAGAAAGCACGATATGATATAGTACTCAAGGAAAACAGATGATAAAGTAGTCCAAGATAACATCCCAGCAATATCCATAGTACAAACTCAGCTACAGGATATGAAAGAATATGTACAACTCCAAAATCTCTGAACAGAAGTAAAGTCTAGCTAAACAGTCTCAAGACAACATAAAATAAGATAAGGCCTAACTAAGCTAGTCTAGGCAATAGGGGTAATGTCCTCAACTAGAGCTGGGTCCTCCTGAGAGTCCAGCTCACAAGTGTCGTCTAGGGCTGCCCCGTAGAATGTATCCACACAGGCCTCCTCCTCGTCCTCTGTAATATTTTCAACAGGTCAAGTCAGGACAGGAGCGAGCACAATACATCTCAACAGTTCATAGCAGGTTAGAAAATATAATCATGCAGTAAAGTAAGATACATGTACTGAAAGAAGTGTAGTATTTAAACAGAGAGAGAACTGTAATAGAAATATCTACTATAAATAGAGACTAACAGTGGCTTGTGAGTCAGAGTACAATATAGACATGTAAATGGCATAGGAGATTCTGATGCTACACTATGGAAAGATTCTGATGCTACACTACTTGGATAGTATTCACATGTCTATTTCTACTCCCCCGTACCCCCAATTAATACACAAGGATCCAACTAGGTTATGTTATGATTCCATGCAAAGGCCCCCGAAGGGTGATACATAGATGTCCTATAAATGGGGATTCTAGGAGATTCTAGGATACCCAGTAAATGGGATAAGGATTCTAGGAGACTCTGTGATCATAAGAGTATATGTCACAAGTGATCAAAGAACCAATAAAGCATAGTGATACGCCATGTAAGTGAAACGCACAGAACATGTAGTACCAGATGCTCCCTAAGGATAACATCTCAAGAAGGGATCCATATATACCAATCCGTGTGACCAACGTGACAGTAACAAGTAAAGTAATTTAATGCAGAAAATAATTCTAAGCAGGATATGAAATGATCAGATAATGTACTCACCTGGTATCTGAGTGCCCAATATGAAAGTACTCCTAATCAGAATAGCATAAGTCACAACAAGTCTAAATGGTAAAATAAAGTTCTACTTTGCACTCTAAATGAGTCTAGGTCAATCTAGACCAAAGTCAACTCTTGGTCAACTCTGGTCAACCCTAGAAGTCAAACTTGGTCAACTATGGTCAAACTAGGTCTAACAAATCTAAACTAGGTCAAACAAGTCATTCTAGGCTAATCAAGTCTATACTAGTCTAAACTAGGCTAAACTAGCATATGCTAGCATACCAAGTCATTACAACTCATACTAGCTAGTACACACCACAACTCAACCTAGTCACTACAAATCTATATACATAGGGTAGCCATATACATGGATACCTACACATAGTCTACATATATTACACTCACACATACTAGGTTATAGTACAATACATTAGGAACTTCATATATATATATATATATATATATATATATATATATATATATATTATAAACCTAGGCTTAAATACCATATGCACACTATAAGAATTCAAGGCTAGCATATACCTTATATTACAAATATGATTTACATATATAGATAGGCATTCATGTATAATATATATATTCACAATACATTATTTACATATATATACATATGACATATATAGAATATACATACATAGATATATAGAGAGAGAGAGCATGAGTGTGTGTAGAGAGTGGAGCTACTATGTGTGTGTGTGTAAACTATGAGTGAAAGAGTAAAATATGTGTGTGTGTGTGACATAGGGGTATGAGATAGGGACTGTCACACTACGCTGTACAGGAAGCATAGAGGGAAATCAATTCACATATCAGAAAAAAAAGGAAAACTGAACCAGTTCAGTCCCTTTCATTCAAACTCAGGAAAATATAAAGGAAGGGAATCAATGCCCTATCAGTTAGTAAAAACTGAAACATTTTCAGTCCCCCACAGTTCAAACCCCCATTTTGATTTTAACATTCCACCAAATAACCCCAAATTCGACACACAACTAGATTAATCAATATGAGGTTTTAAACCACACATTTAACAGTATCAAATAGGTTTAAATTGATGACAAAATTCACTCTTTAAAGCTGAAAATTCAGGAAATAGATATACTGTTCAAAAATTTGGTAAATTGATAAATACCTATTAAAAACACATTAAAATACAAACTAAAAGGTTGGTAATTGAAAAATATAGTGTATATGTGTCATACAAGGTGTTTGTGTCCAAACAAAAGGACACAAATGTGTCCAATCGAAATAAAACTCAAAACAGTACAAAATTGGCATTGTTCAGTGCACTGCATCGTGCACGTGTGCACGCGTGTCGTGCACACGACACAGTCCAACCCAGGACTCGTGTACACCAACCTAGGTAGACCACCTATAGGCTACCCAATAGGCTAGCTAACACGTGTCCAAGTCGGGTCAATGAGTGATACGAAACCCGTATCAGTGTCGAAAATTACCCGACTGAACTGTCAGTCCCGACCAGTGCAACGAGGATTACTCCCTCGTCACGCCACGTGGGACCCTAAAACCTGACATGTGGCGTGTCAGTGAATGCCCCATAGGGTGTGTCAAATCTAGTATCCAGTGGTCGCGTATTGTGTCCAGTGCAGCTCCCGAACAGCAGGACACGCGCACAGCCTCGTGCGCGCGCGCACCCGCGTGTGCACGTGTCGAATCCGACATGATACAACACAGGGACACCCCCAGTCAAAAGAAATGCATAAGCAACCTCAAAAACTAATTTCCTATTCAATTAGTTTCTACAAATTAGGTCGAAATGCCCATTGGGGCATTTTATCAAACACATGCAATGTGACACTGATACGTGTCCAAATAGGACACAAATTGGACTCAAATTCTAGGGTTTCCTATTCCTACAGTTAGGTTAGGCCTAGGGCTCCCTAGATATGCAATAAAATTAGAATTTCATGGTGTAAATTGAAAGTTACCTCTATGTAACAAAATCCCCAAAAAGCTCTAAAGAGAGGGGTTCCTCTTGTTAGTCAAACTCCTCCAAATTGATTTAAATCTGAGAATAACATGTAACAACAGCAAGAACACTTTATCTAAAACCCATTGCAATTTGTTTGAGGGAAAAAGGAGCTAAAATGGAATTTCTAGGGATTTTAGAAGGTGAGAAATTACCTCTTTCTAAAGCTTGTTCTTCCTTAGAGGCTAGCCCTAATTTCTAAGAGAATATTTATAAGAGGGGAATACCTAGGATGGGTTAAGTGGCTAGACAAAAATGTTAGGGTTAGGGTTGGGCATTTGGCTAATGGGCTTTGGGCTTAGTTATAAAACAATGTCTCAAAAATCACAAGTGATGACTTGTGATCAAAATCTTTCTATTCTAATCTCTATATTCCTAATTGTTTTCACTAACTAGAGTATGGTTAACTTAACTTAACCTAGGGTCTCATATCTAGCCAAGTCCAACTCAACTAGGGTTAGGTCACAAAGTCAAAGCTAGTGAAAGTCAACCTAGTCAACCCTCATTTAAACAATTCCAAAATAATTTCTAAAAATTCCCATAAATTCAAATAAATTCAAATAACCCCAAAAATGTCAAAAATACCCTCAAACTAGAAATGTGGTAGTAACAAATCTACCCTCCTTAAAAGAATTTTGTCCTCGAAATTGAAAGGCGAAATACAACTGATGAGAAGGATAGAAAGTATACCTCACGGTCCAAAAAGATATGGGTAACGCTCGCGCATCTCATCCTCACGCTCCCAGGTAGACTCTCCTAGAGAATGATGCCTCCATGCGACGCATACCAAGGGTATCACCTGGTTCCTCAGAACCTTCTCCCGTCGATCCATAATCTCCACTGGCTGCTCTGGATAGCTATAAGAAGGCCCAACCTCAATCTCTGAATGATCGAGTACATGGCTAGGGTCAGCCATGTACCGTCTCAATTGTGATACATGGATTACGTTGTGGACCCCCACTAGTACAGGCGGCAAGTCTAGCCTGTATGCAACGTCACCGACTCTTCCGCTAATAACGAAAGGGCCGATGAAGCGTGGGCTAAGCTTTTCGCCTCCACCAAAACATATCGTACCACGAGTCGGAAATATCCTCAAGAAAACCTGGTCTCCGACCTAATCATAAGCAAGGTCTCAATTAATTATGATAAACAAACATGATCAAAAATCACAAACAAACAAACCTAAATCTAATCCTATTCTAATCTGTACCTCAAACTCCAAGGGCCTCCGATGGCTATCGGCCCAGTGCCGATGTCTGTCCTACACCACGCGAAGTCTGTCCCTGATGAGCTTCACCTTCTTGGCTACATCAACAACCATCTCTGGCCCCAGTAAAGCTTGCTCACCAACATCATCCCAAGATAAGGGTGTACGACACCTACGCCCGAACAAAGCCTCGAAAGGTGACATGTCGATGCTGGCCTGGAAACTGTTGTTGTAAGCAAACTCCACCAAATAAAGATAATCCTTCCAGGAACCTCCAAAGTCCAGGACGTACGTTCGCAGCATATCCTCAAGTGTCTGAATAGTCCGCTCTGACTGTCCGTCCGTCTGGGGGTGGTATGCAGTACTAAAGTTGAGCTGAGTGCCCAAGCTGGTCTGTAGACTCCTCCAGAAATGAAAAGTAAAGCGACTATCCCGATCTGAGACGATGCTGACCGGAACCCCATAAATCCTGACTATCTGCCGCATATACATCTCCGCCAGCCTCTCTTTAGACGTACCCACCTTGAATGGTAAGAAGTGGGCCGATTTGGTCAACCTGTCAACGATGACCCAAATCGCGTCTTTTCCTCCAGGTGTGCGTGGCAATCCTGATACAAAATCCATAGTGATATGCACCCATTTCTACTCGGGAATGGGCAGCGGCTGCAATAATTTATCGGGCCTCTGCCTCTCTACCTTGACCTGCTGACAGACCAAGCACCTAGCCACGGAGCGAGCCACCTCCTACTTCATCCCGGACCACCAAACATGCTCCCTCAGATCTCGGTACATCTTGTTGGCACCCGGGTGTATAGAGTACTGAGATCTGTGGGCCTCCTGCATAACCTGCTCCCTGAGATCTCCGCTGGACACACATAACCTGGAACCATGCCTCAAGGCACCATCCTCTGCAAGAGAAAACTCGCCCTCCAGCAATCCTGCTCGAACCTGCTCTCGGAGACACCTCAGAGCAACGTCCTCAAACTGTGCCGACTTGATCCTCTCCACCAAGTCTGACTGAATCTGCATGCCCCACATCTGCATCTGCACTCCGGGCACGATCACCTCAATCCTAAGGCTCTCTAAGCCTGCAAGCAAATGCTGATCCATGGTCAAACACATGGCTGTCGGATACCTACTCAAGGCATCGGCAACCACGTTGGCCTTTCCTGGGTGATACTGAAGTTGGATGTCAAAGTCCCCCATCAACTCTAGCCATCTACGCTGCCTCATGTTCAACTCCCTCTGAATGAACACATACTTTAAGCTCTTGTAAACTATAAAAATCTCCACCCTCTCCCTATACAGATAATGCTTTCACAACTTCAGAGCAAAAATCACTGCTGCCAGCTCCAGGTCGTGGGTAGGGTAGTTTTTCTCATGGAGACGTAATTGACTGGAAGCATAGGCAATCACCTTCCCATGCTGTTGCAAGACGCAACCCAGCCCCTTCCTTGAAGCATCACTATAAATAGTGAAACCACCTGATCCTGAAGGCAATGTCAGAATCGGAGCTGTCGTAAGCCGCTTCTTCAACTCATCAAAAGCTGCCTGACACTCCTCTGACCAAACATACTCAGCATCCTTTCGGGTCAACAGAGTCAACGGCTCTGCATTCCAGGAGAAATCCTGCACAAATCTCCGATAATATCCTGCCAGCCCTAGGAATCTCCTGATCTCTGCAACTGAAGTTGGCGCTGCCCATGCCTCAGCTGCTAAAATCTTCTTGGGGTCAACTGAGATACCATCTCCAGTCACCACATGCCCCAAGAAGTCCACCCGGTCCAAGAAGAACTCACACTTGAAGAGCTTCCCGTAAAGCTGCTCCTTCCTGAGAATCTCCAGCACTATCCTTAAATGCTCCTCGTGCTCCTCGTCAGTCTTGGAATATATCAAGATGTCGTTAATGAACACCACCACAAACTGATCCAGATACTGGTGGAAAACCTTGTTCATAAGGTTCATAAACACTGCTGGTGCATTGGTTAGCCCAAACGGCATAACCAAAAACTCAAACTGCCCGTACCGCGTCCTGAAAGCGGTCTTAGGAATATCCTCCCCCTTCACCTTCACCCGGTGATATCCCGACCTCAGATCAATCTTGGAAAATACCCGAGCTCCACTCAACTGGTCAAAAGATCGTCGATCCACGGCAGTGGGTATTTGTTCTTGATCGTGAGGTTGTTGAATGCCCTGTAGTCAATACACATCCGTACTGACCCATCCTTCTTCGGCACAAACAATACGGGTACACCCCATGGCGACGAACTCGAGCGGATAAAGTCCTTGTCCTGTAGCTCATCCACCTGCTTCTTCAGCTCCACCAACTCACTATTGTTCACCCGATAGACATGCTGAGAGATGGGTTCCGCTCCTGGAACCAAGTCTATCGAGAACTCTATGTCTCTGTCTGGTAGCAATCCCGACAACTTCTCTGGGAAAACATCCATATACTCTGCTATTAAGAGGTGTGGAATCGCCTGCTACTCGACCGAGACTCCACAGAAAACTCTACTCCTCTCCTCTGCCTGACGTCTGGAGTACTCGAACTCTGGCTCCCCCAGCACTCTGAAGAGAACTCTACCCTCTCTGTAATCAATACTGGAATGGTTCCTACTCAACCAATCCATGCCTAGTACTATATCGTAGTTCGACAATGGCATTACGAGCAGGCTCACCTCCAACTCACGGCCTCCCAAAACTACTCTCCGACCCTTACAAACGTCACTCACGAGGATAATGCCACCTCCGGTCATGATCTTGTAAGTCCTAGGCAACGATTCAGCTACGATACCATGTCTAATCGCAAAAGATACTGATATGAAGCTATGCAAAGCACCGGAATCGAATAATGCAAAAACTGGACTGGAGTCGAGAAGAATCGAACCTGCGATCAGCTCTTCGTTGGCCTCCGCATCCTCTGCTGCCATGGCAAATCCTCGCCCCTGTTGGCCTCCCCTGGCCTGCTGCTGGTGCTGGACGAACCTCTGCTGCTGTTTCTGTAGGGCTGATCCCCTCTGCTGGCCTGCTGGAGCTCTGACTGCTGCCCCCTGAGCTGCTCGTCCCATGCGGCACTCCCTCATCTGGTGATCTGCTGAGCCACACACCAGACACTGGCCCAGCCTCTTTCGGCACTCATTGAAGACATGCCCAGGCTTCTTATAGTAGGCACAAGTGACACCCTGTCTCTGACCCTGCTGGTGCTGTCTCGGCTTCTGCTGCTGGTGAACTGGCCTCTGCTGGATCGGCTGCGGCTGGAACTGCCTCAGCTGTTGGTCTGAAAGTGGGGCCTCTTGGCCTGGCCTCCACTGCTGCTGCCCCCAACTTGGTCTCGCCCCCTCTTGAGCCTAAGCTCAAGATCATCATTTGCCAACAAGGCTTCCGTCAAGATCTCCTCGAATGTGGCATCCCTGTTGCCCTTGGTCAAGGACTTGACCTCCTTGACTAGACCCTTCCGGAACCTCTGGCCTTCACCGTCTCACTCAAGCCCTCTACGAACCTGTCGAGGTGGCCGAACTCCCCAGCGTACTCCTCCACTGAAAGGCTTCCCTGGACTAGGCTCTCGAACTGCGACTCCAAGGCTCTGAGTACTGAATCTGAAAAGAACTTCTTCTTGAAGAAGCCCTTGAACTCCCCCCAAGTCTGTCCAGCTACCCCCATCTTGGGGTCTGACTGATACAAGGTGCGAGCAAGATCTCACATCCGGCTAGCTGCGGCCTCAATCTGGAGATCTGTTGGTATCCGGGCCAGGCAGAAGATCTTCTCGATATGCTCGATCCACTCATCAGCATATAGTATCCCCTCTGTCCCCAGAAAGTCTCTGGGGCTCATCTTCTGGAACTGCTCTATCTTCGGTGTCCTCGGCTGATGGACCACTGGTCGAGCTACGACCGTCGTAAGGGCCAGCTCCATGCCCCTGTCCTGTCGAGCCTGCTGCCGATCCATAAACTGCTAGAAGTATACGAACATCTGTGCTGCATCTACGTATCCTGTAGGCGGCGGCTGCTGGAAGTGCTCTTCTGCGATGACTGGGTCCTGCCTCCAAGCCGGTGGAAGCATACCCCCTGCTGCTGCTGCCGAGGTCTCAATACGAGCAGAGGTGGCAGGAGCTGCAGTCCCGTGGCCCTGCTGTACTGGCTGAGAGGTAGAAGTCCCCTCTATAGCATCCCCATGAATGGTACGCTATGATCGAGTCTCTACAATCCTGAAGATAGACAAACAAGAGTATCAATTTTGAGAAAGAAGCGATATAACAAGGGCGGACAATTAAAATTCAAAAGGATCAGCTGACAATAAGGATTTAGATAGCAATAAAAGAATTTTTCCTAATATGATTTAGTACCTTAAAAATTAATGTCCTATATCCTACTGCAGGCTGTAGTGATATTCTAATTCGAATACCACTACACTTCTAGTCTAGACCTGTATGAGCCACCACTAAAAATGTGTCACGACCCATACCCTAGAGTAAGGGCACGAGACGTAGGTACGTCCAGCCTATGCCGCAGTGTCGGCGGTAGAATGATGTCCTAGGTCACAACATCTAACAATAATATACTAAACAGTTTATACTCTCCGAATGAGGGTGACATAGCAGTAAATAAACTCAATCACAACTAAGGAAGAAGAAAGCACGATATGATATAGTACTAAAGGAAAACAGATGATAAAGTAGTCTAAGATAATATTCCAGCAATATCTAGAGTACAAACTCAACTACAGGATATGAAAGAATATGTACAACTCCAAAATCTCTTAACAGAAGTAAAGTCTAGCTAAACAGTCTCAAGACAACATAAAATAAGATAAGGCCTAACTAATCTAGTCTAGGCAATGGGAGTAATATCCTCAGCTAGAGCTGGGTCCTCCTGAGAGTCCAGCTCACAAGTGTCGTCTGCGGCTGCCCCGTAGAAGGTATCCACACAGGCCTCCTCCTCGTCCTCTGTAATATTTTCAACAGGTCCAGTCAGGACAGGAGCGAGCACAATACATCTCAACAGTTCATAGCAGGTTAGGAAATATAATCATGCAGTAAAGTAAGATACAGGTACTGAAAGAAGTGTAGTATATAAACAAAAAGAGAACTGTAATAGAAATATCTACTATAAATATAGAATAACAGTGGCTAGTGAGTCAGAGTACAATATAGACATGTAAATGGCATATGAGATTCTGATGCTATACTATAGAAAGATTCTGATGCTACACTACTTGGATAGTATTCACATGTCTATTTCTACTCCCCCGTACCCCCAATCAATACACAAGGATCCAACCAGGTTATGTTATGATTCCATACAAAGGCCCCCGAAGGGTGATACATGGATGTCCCATAAATAGGGATTCTAGGAGATTCTAGGATACCTAGAAAATGGAATAAGGATTCTAGGAGACTCTATGATCATAAGAGTATATGTCACAAGTAATCAAAGAACCAATGAAGCATAGTGATACGCCATGTAAGTGAAACGCACAGAACATGTAGTACCCGATGCTCCCTAAGGATAATATCTCAAGAAGGGATCCATATAGTACCAATCTGTGTGACCAACGTGACAGTAACAAGTAAAGTAATTTAATGCAGGAAATAATTCTAAGCAGGATATGAAATGATCAGAGAATGTACTCACCGGATATCTGAGTGCCCAATATGAAAGTACTGTCTGAGGAGTGGTGTCTGGCTCCTAATCAGAACATCACAAGTCACAACAAGTCTAAATGGTAAAATGAAGTTCTACTATGCACTCTACATGAGTCTAGGTCAATCTAGGCCAAAGTCAACTCTTGGTCAACTCTGGTCAACCCTAGAAGTCAAACTTGGTCAACTTTGGTCAAACTAGGTCTAACAAGTCTAAACTAGGTCAAACAAGTCATTCTAGGCTAATAAAGTCTATACTAGTCTAAACTAGGCTAAACTAGCCTATGCTAGCATACCAAGTCATTACAACTCTTACTAGCTAGTACACACCACAACTCAACCTAGTCACTACAAATCTATACACATAGGGTAGCCATATACATGGATACCTACACATAGTCTACATATATTACACTCACACATAATAGGTTATAGTATAATACATTAGAAACTTCACATATATATATATATATATATATATATATATATATATATATATATATATATATATATATATATATATATTATATACCTAGGCTTAAATACCATATACACACTATAAGAATTCAAGGCTAGCATATACCTTATATTACAAATATGATTTACATATATAGATAGGCATTCATGTATAATATACATATTCACAATACATTATTTACATATATGTACATATGACATATATAGAATATATATATATATAGATATATAGATAGAGAGCATGAGTGTGTGTAAAGAGTGGAGCTACTATGTGTGTGTGTGTAAACTATGAGTGAGAGAGTGAAATGTGTGTGTGTGTGTGTGTGTGAGAGAGAGAGAGACATAGGGGTGTGAGATAGGGACTGTCACACTAGGTTGTGCAGGAAGCATAGAGGGAAATCAATTCACATATCAGAAAAAAGAGGAAAACTGAACCAGTTCAGTCCCTTTCATTCAAACTCAGGAAAATATAAAGGAAGGGAATCAATGCCCTATCAGTTAGTGAAAACTGAAACATTTTCAGTCCCCCACAGTTCAAACCCCCATTTTGATTTCAACATACCACCAAACAACCCTAAATTCGACACACAACAAGATTACCTATAGGAGAATCATTATGAGGTTTTAAACCACACATTTAACAGTATCAAATAGGTTTAAATTGATGACAAAATTTACTCTTTAAAACTGAAAATTCAGGAAATAGATACACTGTTCAAAAATTTGGTAAATTGATAAATACCTATTGACAACACATTAAAATACAAATTAAAAGGTTGGTAATTGAAATATACAGTGTATATGTGTCATACAAGGTGTTTGTGTCCAAATAAAAGGACACAAACGTGTCCAATCGAAATAAAACTCAAAACAGTGCAAAACTGGCACTGTTCAGTGCACTGCATCGTGCACGTGTGCACGTGTGTCGTGCACACGACACAGTCCAACCCAAGACTCGTGCATACTAACCTAGGTAGACCACCTATAGGGCTACCCAATAGGCTAGCTAACACGTGTCCAAGTCGAGTCAGTGAGTGATACGAAACCCGTATCAGTGTCAAAAATTACCCGATTGAACTGTCAGTCCCGACCAGTGCAACGAGGATTACTCCCTCGTCATGCCACATGGGCCCCTGAACTTGACACATAGCGTGTCAATGAGTGCCCCATGGGGTGTGTCGAATCTAGTGTCCAGTGGTCGCGTATTGTGTCCAGTGTAGCTCCCGAACAGTAGGACACGCGTACAGCCTTGCGTGTGCACGCGCACCCGCGTGTACACGTGTCGAATCCGACACGATACGACACAGGGACACCCCAAGTCAAAAGAAATGCATAAGCAACCTCAAAAACTATTTTCATATTCAATTAGTTTCTACAAATTAGGTCAAAATGCCTATTGGGGTATTTCATCAAACATATGCAATGTGACACTGATACATGTCCAAATAGGACACAAATTGGACTCAAATTCTAGGGTTTCCTATTCCTACAGTTAGGTTAGGCCTAGGGCTCCCTAGATATGCAATAAAATCAGAATTTTATGGTATAAATTGAAAGTTACCTCTATGTATCAAAATCTCCAAAAAGCTCTAAAGAGAGGGGTTCCTCTTGATGGTCAAACTCCTCCAAATTGATTTGAATCTGAGAATAACATGTAACAACAGCAAGAACACTTTATTTAAAATCCATTGCAATTTGTTTGAGGAAAAAAAAGCTAAAATAGAATTTCTAGGGATTTTAGAAGTTGAGAAATTACCTCTTTCTAAAGCTTGTTCTTCCTTAGAGGCTAGCCCTAATTTCTAAGAGAATATTTATAAGGGGATTCCCTAGGATGGGTTAAGTGGCTGGACAAAAATGTTAGGGTTAGGGTTAGGCATTTGGCTAATGGGCTTTGGGCTTAGTCATAAAACAATGTCTCAAAAATCACAAGTCATGACTTGTGATTAAAATCTTTCTATTCTAATCTCTATATTCCTAATTGTTTTCACTAACTAGAGTATGGTTAACTTAACTTAACCTAGGGTCTCATATCTAGCCAAGTCCAACTCAACTAGGGTTAGGTCACAAAGTCAAAGCTAGTGAAAGTCAACCTAGTCAACCCTCATTCAAACAATTCCCAAATAATTTCAAAAAATTCCCATTAATTCAAATAAATTGTAATAAATTCAAATAACCCCAAAAATGTCAAAAATACCTTCAAACTAGAAATGTGGTAGTAACAAATGTCTGCTCAGTGATATTAGCTGTACTTTGTTATTATCCTTTGGTTGCATATGAACTTAGAGTTAAGAGACTACCGTTTGTAGTGTATTGCATATACCTCGACACAGTTGTACTATGAGTATATATAAGATGAGCAACATGTAGAGGTCTATGCATATTGGCTGATCACCCGTGCGTATGCGTTAGGGCTAACTACTAATAGAGGCATGTTAGGAGACTTAGCAGTTAGTAGAGATATATGGTCGTAGATGCGACTTAAATAAGAGCATCGGATGGGGAGAACAATACCTGACGTATGGGCTTTTTTTCACTTCCCTGCTTACCTGTGCGCTCCTCCAGAGACGCAGGCTCCAGGTGCCCTCTGACGTTTTCTAGAGCGTTATGGACGTACCCCGTTGCACATGATGCCCTCTGACGATCTTCGGACGTTACGGACGTAGGCCCCTGGTGCCCTATATGGGGACCATGTCGATCCCATTTACAGCCAGGGCTCATGCGTCGAAAGGATTGTTTCTCAACTTTATGATCACTTTAGTACGATTAGGTTACCTTATTTATGTCTTGTCACTTTCTTTGATTGTGGCATATTTTATATTTAGTATTTATATGGCATGTTCTTCCTGTATCTTGTTACATTCCTCTAAGGACCTGGTTATCTCGCCTGGTGTGTGCTCTTGTCTTTCGCAGGTGTTCTAGCCGTGGCCATGATCATCTCTATGTCTTCGAGGATGATTATACTTTGATCATCTTCGCTTTGCTCTCCAAACTCTTTCTTTTATTATGTATTACTTTTTATAGTTGGTAGTGGATTTGTCTCCGCCCAACTACATGTACCAATGATAATTCATAGTTGATTATATGAGATCGTTTATTCTTTTATTTTTGGATGAGACTAGTTAGCCTTGGTTTTACTGTATTTACCGCTTATGTATACATACGAGGATTCTATATATTGGAGCATACTTTGTATGTATACAGCAGGCATGGATACGTACTTAGTCCTAAGAAGTTTGGGACTGGGGCATGACACGTGTTGGCTTTGACGGAATTCAAATTGGTCGCGTGTGCGTGACGAATTTGATGTGTATCCGTCGAAATTCACCGTATCGGCCTCTTTACAAGTTTTCTAATTACTTTGTGCACGATCGTCAGGTCAAGATGAAACTTGTGCCAACAGGACCATATCGTTTTTCTGGTCATGTATGCCAAGTTGATCCGATTTTGAGACAGTTGATCGGAATGCCTTTTGTCATGAACTTGATAGCCACGAATTTATTTAATATATTTGGAATGGTAATTGTACATGGCATGGTATGACAAGTAACTGACTTGACATACCATGACAAGATATGACAAGCAAGCATGATGGGAGCTATTAAACGCTGTTGCGACGGCTAGCATGACATGACAAGAATAAATGTCCTGGACACCGTGGACGATTATGTTTGTACCAATGAATCAGTACTGTCTCTCATCATGTCTAGGGCAGGGACCCCTGAGTACCACGGTCAGGGGTACCTACTTAAACTGACTAAGGGTAAAAACTAGAATAATCCATTAGTCATGAAGAGATTTTCCAACTACAGGCAATCCTGTTATCTGGGAGCCTCATCATGGGATCTGTAACCTGTCGTCGAGTAGGGCACATTTCCAGCACACTGTTATGTGTTGCACTCTTCAAGCTACCTAAGGGTACATATGTTCTTTGGACAATGTACCCACATGAATTTAACCCCTAAATTGTGTCAGGATAGCCTGGATGGTCTGTAGGGCTTGTAGCTGTGGAACAATCTCATTGCCACTTGCTAGTAATTAGGCCTGTGATAACCCTAGTTAGTTAAAGTATCAAGCCGTACTCATTACTTGGCCGTGATTGATTGGATGGAGTCTAACCCAGTCTAGTCTTGTCCTGATCCTGTTCAAGATCGTTAGCATGACCTGAATGCTTGTGCTTACTTTATCGATAAATGGTAGGAAATTAAGTTTCGTTCAGATGAAGGGTTACAACCCCGGTCCTTGTTTGGTTTACGGGTTGTAACTTGGTTATCTGAATAGTCCCATGGTTATATTATCGTATATCATCATGATTTTCTATATTTCCAGTCTTTTATTATAAAGTTATGTTTTGTGCTAATTGCTGGTTTTAGTTCTTAAGTGAAGCCTCATTTGTTGCACTTGCTCTTTCTGGGATCTGACCCAGCTGGTTTTGTATGGCCAGATACCGGAGCGGCTCTAGATGATCTTCCTACCTTCCAGCCAGATGGTGACCACCAAGCGTAACCCTGGCAACGAGTGGATTTTATTTTGCTCTCCCACTCTATTGTAAAAATATTCTTTTTAGTGGAAGGAGGAGTTGATTTGGAGATGAAATCACTAGGGTCATCCCAGGAATCTCTCAAGGAATCCTAACTGTGATTGAGTACCTTCAAAACATATCCTAATCCTACTGCAGGCTGTAGTGATACTCTAGTTCGAATACCACTTCATAAACTCGACCTACATGGGCTACCACTAAAAATGTGTAACGACCCGCACCCACTGTGAGGGTACGAGAACGTAACAACGCCCAGCCTACGCCGCAGTGTCGGCAGTAGAACGCTGTCCTAGGTCACAACATCTAACAATATAAAGCTAAGCAGTTTATACTCCCCGAATGGGGGTGACATAGCAGAAAATAAACTCAATCACAACTAAGAACGAAAAAGCACGATATGATAAAGAACTCAAGGAAAATACAGATGATCAAATAGACTAAAATAACATCTCAGCAGATATCCAGAGTATAAGGTCTCAGCTACTGAATATGAAAGAATATACAACCCAGATCTCAAAGATAGAATTAAAGTCTAACTACTAGTCTCAAGACAACATAAGTAAGATAAGGCCTAACTAAGCTAGTCTAGGCAATAGGGGTAAAGTCGTCAACTAGAGCTGTCCCGTAGAAGGTATCCACACAGGCCTCCTCTTCGTCCTCTGTAATATTTTTAACAGGTCCAGTTAGGACAGGAGCGAGCACAATACATCTCAACAGTTCATAGCAGGTTAGAAAATATAATCATGCAGTAAAATAAAATATAGGTACTGAAGAAATGCAGTATGTAAACAGAGAGAGAACTGTAATAGAAATATCTACTATAAGTAAAGAACTAACAGTGGCTAGTGAGTCAGAGTATAATATAGACATGTAAATGGCATAGGATGATTCTGATGCTACACTATGGAATAATTCTGATGAGATACTACTTGGATATTATTCACATGTCTACTTCTACTCCCCCGTACCCCCAATCAATACACAACGATCCAACCAGGTTATGTTATGATTCTATGTAACGGCCCCCGAAGGATGGTACATAGTAGTTCCAAAAATGGGGATTCTGGAAAACCCAATAAATGAGATAAGGATTCAAGAAAAACTCTGTGATCATGAAAGTACATGTCACAAGTGATCGAAGAACCAATGAAGCATAGTGATACGCCATGTAAGTGAAACGCACAGAACATGGAGTACCCAATGCTCCATGAAGGGATAATATCTCAAGAAGGGATCCATATAGTACTAATCCGTGTGACCAATGTGACAGTATCAAGTAAAGTAATTTAATGCAGAAAAATAATTCTAAGCAGGATATGAAATGATCAGAGAATGTACTCGCTTGTATCTGAGTGTCCGGATGAAATGTACTGTCCGAGGAGAGGTGTCTGGCTCCTAATCAGAACAGCACGAGTCACAACAAGTCTAAAATGATAAAAAAAAAGATGCACTATAATGCATTCTATATGAATCTAGGTCAATCTAGACCAAAGTCAACTCTTGGTCAACTCTGATCAACCTTAGAAGTCAAACTAGGTCAACCAAGTCAAACCTAAGTCAAACTAGTCTAACTAGTCTATTCTAGGTCTAACAAGCCATTCTAGGTTCTAACCAGACTACACAAGTCTAATCTAGGCTCACTAGTCAAGCAGACACACATATACACCTATAGGCTAAGAGACTAGGCCATAGGCTATACCATGCCTAAAACCAACCATAAATCATATGACCACATGATAATATTTATCTCTAAAATAATATAATACACATATAGCCATACCACACAATCTAATATAGAATACACATATTAACATATAGGCTCCTATGTGAATACGACACATACATTATCTATATCCATATTAATATAATATGGTACACATATGCATATAGGTATACCTACAATATACATATATTATCTATATATATACATATGTATAGAGCAAAGGGAGACACACAATGTGTCAAGTGTGGGTGAGGCATGTGTGTGTGGTGCCATGAGACATGAGAGTTGTGTGTGTATATTAGTGAGAGTGAGAGTGCGTGGATAAATTGTGTGTGCAAGAGAGTTATACCTAGGTGTGTGAAGAGTGTGAGAGAGCATGAAGGTGTGTGTGTGAGTCCAGAAAACAGTGAGTGATACTATGTAAAATTTGGAACCTAAAACAGTGTGACAGTATTAGGCAAAACAGTGAAGAAAACAGTGGCAAAGTAAAAGGAAAAATCAGTGAACTACCCACATATGAAATCTGGAATTGTACACATTTGAAACAAAGAAAAGTGAGGGCTAATTCTCAGGTAAAATGGGAATTACATTAGCTCATGAACAACAGGAAATAGGAAAATGTAAAATCAGTAAAGTGTTTGGAAAAACAGGGAATCATAGTCCAACAATGGAAAGGAAATCAAATCAAAACCAACCACAGTTTAGTTCATATCAAAATACTCAAATTTCTATATTGAAGATCATTTCATAGTTCACAAATTTCAGTTTAAAATAGTCCACAAACCCAGCTTAACAGTCCATACATAAACCCTCAGTTTTATGAGCCAACCCCAAACCAAATCATCCCAATTTCGACACACCAATAGTAAACCTATAGGCGTACCACATCAGGGTCCTAAACCATGCAATTAATCAGTTTAAAATAGGTTAAATAGCTGCCAAAATTCATATTTTCAAATCTGGAAAAATAGTGAAATAAAGACTGATATTTAAGTATCAGGAATTTTGGGGTAAATGAGAATTGATCATCAAAATTAAACTAAAACACCAAATCAAAGGTTGGTAATGCAAGTACATATAGTGTACGTGTCATACAATATATTTGTGTCCATCCAATTGGACACAAACATGTCCAAAAAGATTTAAAAACATGAAATAATACAAATAGGACAATTCCTCGTACACGTGTTCACAGAGTTCGTGCACACGACACGACACGACACAAACCTCATGGTCGTATCCCAGTGTCGACTAGGACTAGGTCTAGGACTAGGACTAGGGCTAGGGCTAGGACTAGGACACCCTGATACGTGTCTACGATACGCGTGCGTGCGATACGACACGCGTATCAGTGCTGAAAATCGACTGTTGTCGATTCAGTGCCAAACTAATGCACTGCCTCGTGCGTGTCCGACACGACACGAGAGGCTCTGAGACTTGACACACGTGGTGTCAGACAGTGCCCCTCACTGTATGTCAAATCTCACGTGTCGACGTGTCGTGTCCGCGGCGCTACAGACCCAGAGTAGCAGGACAGCTACAGTGCCCGTGCATGCGCGCGCGTGTCAGCGTGTTCACGTGTCTATGGTGACTCGACATGACACAAAAACCACATCCAGACACAAAAAACTCATAAGTGACATAAAAACCTAATTTCCTATTCATTTATATTCCTAAAAATCACTCGAAATGCCCTTTGGGGCATTTCATCAAACACTTGAAAACAAGGACTGATACGTGTCTAAATAGGATGCAAAATGGACACAAAATCTAGGGTTAACTATTCCTATAGTTAGGTTAGGCCTAGGGCTTCCTAATTATGCAATAAAATTAGAATTCTATGGTGTATAATGAAATTTACCTATATGTGTCAAAATGTAAGAAAAACTTCCAATAGAGGGGTTTCTCCTTGCTAGCAAACTTCTCTAAATTGTACCAAGGCTGGGATTATCCTCCATGAATAGCAAGAGAGAGAAAATTAGAATCTAATGCAAGTGGTTTGAGCCAAAAATGACTTAAAATGGAAAAGTTATGGATTGGGGAAGATGGACAAACCTCTTTCTTCAAAACTTGGAGAAATAAATAAAAGAGGCAAGAACAAATAGAAGAGGCATTAAATAGGGGTGTGAAACCCTAGGTTGTCTGGTCATAAATGCTAGTGTTAGGGTTTTGGGTTTCACTAATTGGGTTATGGGCCTCTATGGGCTCCTATGTGCCAAGTTATTAATCATTGGTTAAACCATAATTCATGGCTTATGACTTAATATTCTAACTTGAGTCAAATAACTAAACCATAGGTCAACTCTAGTCTAACTAGGGTTGCATGACCTAATCAAGTCCAAACTCAACTAGGATTAGCTCCTAGGTTAGTCTACCAAGGTCATTGCTAGTCAAAGTCAACCCAGACAACCTTCATTCAAACAATTCCAAAATAAATTCTAAAAATTCCCATAAATTCAAATGAATTCTAATAAATTAAAATAATCCCAAAAATGACAAAAATACCCTCAAAGTAGAAATAATAAACAAAGTATCCTAATCACATGGCTAGGCATTAGGTCAACCAGTCTCCAAGGTTACACTATTAAAAATTACCAAATATCATATCATGATTTAAATATCATTATTAAAAGACTAAAATTTCAAAATTACCCTCTTATGGAAAACTGGATGTTACAGATGCAGTTTTACGCACACGTTCTTACGTGCTAGCGTAGTATTTAGTTTTACGCACACATTTTACGTGTCCGCATATTAATTACCCTTTACGCACACGCATTTATGTGCCAGCGTAATTACTTCTACGCTGAGTTCATTCAAACTCTACGCAGGGGCTACTCCACTTGGGCGGAGTACTTGCTCGCGTAGAGCTCCGCTCGCGTAGAGCGTTTGCCCGTGTTGAACGTTTGCTCGCGTAGAGCGTTCACCCGCATGCGGCTTTGCTAGCGTAAAGCGCTTGCTCACCTAGAATCCTACCCACCTGCTCTTTTGCTCGCGTAGATCTGCTTATCCTTAGGTCTTGCCCGCGTAGAGCTGTTTTACGCTCGGGGTCTTTTTTGCCTAGCGTAGTCTCGCTCGCGTAGAGACATTGAGTCCCTTTGGCGTACCCCGTTGCCCTTTTATATTCTTACGCCTTTTGTCATGAACTTGATAACCACGAATTTATTTAATATGTTTGGAATGGTAATTATATATGGCATGGTATGACAAGTAACTGATATGACATGACATGACAAGATATGACAAGCAAGCATGATGGGAGCTATTGAATGTTGTTACGATGGCTAGCATGACATGACAGGAATGAATAGCCTGGACACCGTGGACGATTATGTTTGTACCAATGAAACAGTACTGTCTCGCATCATGTCTAGGGCAGGGACCCTTGAGTACCACGGTCAGGGGTACCTACTTAAACTAACTAAGGCTAATAACTAAAATAATCTATTAGTCATGAAGAGATTTCCCAGCTACAGGCAATCCCGTTATCTGGGCGTCCCATCATGGGATCTATAGTCTGTTGTTGAGTAGGGCACATTTCCAGCACACTGTCATATGTTGTACTCTTCAAGCTACCTAAGGGTATATGTGTTCTTTGGACAATGTCCCACATGAATTCAACACCTAAATTGCATCCGGATAGCCTGGATGGTCTGCAGGGCTTGTGGCTATGGAACAATCTTATTACATCTTGCTAGTAATTAGGTCTGTGATAACCCTAGTTAGTTAAAGTATCAAGCCGTCTCATTGCTTGGCCGTGATTGATTGGATGGAGTCTAACCAATCTAGTCTTGTCATGATCCTATACAAGATCATTAGCATGACCTGAATGCTTGTGCTTACTTTATCGTTAAATGGTAGGAAACCAAGTTTCGTTCAGATGAAGGGTTACAACTCCGGTCCTTGTTTGGTTTACGGGTTATAACTTGGTTATCTGAATAGTCCCATGGTTATCTTATCATATATCATCATGATTTTCCATATTTCCAGTCTTTTATTATAAAGTTACGTTTTGTGCTAATTGCTGGTTTTAGTTCTTAAGTGAAGCCTCCTTTATGGCACTTGCTCTTTCTGGGATCTGACCCAGCTAGTTTTGTATGGCCAGATATCGGAGTGGCTCCAGAGGATCTGCCTACCTTCCAGCCAGATGGTGACCACCAAGCGTAACCCTGGCAACGAGTGGGTTGTATTTTGCTCTCCCATTCTATTGTAAAAATATTCTTTTGAGGCGTTTAGCTGACGAGCACGTGTTAGCTCGATTGTACTTTACATACTATTTGCCTACGGGCTATAGCATGATGAACAAATCCTAGGGTTGATCATGGATGACTGAAACTTTTGCTAGTCTTTTGATTTTGTATGACTAGCTTCATGATCATCCAAATATGTAATGTATGAGACGTCTTACAATTGTATATTTGGTGCTCTGACATCTTGTAACTGATATTACTTGCTTGAGATTGAGACAATAGGCTTGATCAAGACCATAAGAAACTGATGGCTTGTAGTTGAACCCTCATGTATCTAGACAGTCGTGACCGTATAGCGAGGTGGGTTGTACTTTAATATACGTAGCTGGCTATGTCCGCCCCCGCTCTCCAGTATTTTGGTTCTGGGGTGTTACAATTATTGACATCTTAGCCGATTGTGACTATGGTGATGAATATTTTGGTGATGACTGGAATAATACTACTAAGCATGGACAAATTTTAGTGGATGTGCCATCACCTCAAGAATTATTGGCTAATAAAGGCCAGTTAACAGCTGAGGGTAAGAAAAATCTGGTTATTGATAAAGGGCATGCCAGTCCCAGAATCGATGAACCCAGAATCTCTGAAGAAGTAGGTGGAAAACCCGAGGCTTTTGGAGTAGTGGTAGAATTAGTAGATCAAACTCCAATTACTCTGCCACTTCAAACTGAATCAGGGGCTGGAAGTAGTCAAGCCACGATGTCTGCGAATACCACGTCGAAGCTTCAGCTGGAAGCATCCATACCTCTTGAGACTCCACATGCAATGCCCAGCTCAGGTAGATTTCTAAACATAATCTATTTATTTTAGCTCTTTCAACATTGTACGTTGCTCTAACAAATAGCATATGTAAATTGCAGAAGGTCCTATTAGAACCACCAGCTCAACGATGGCTCCTTTGGACAAAGGAACCCCAGCAGGAGAGGGGAGCTCTTTCCATATCAGCGCACAAGATGAAGCACCTCCATCAGTTAAAATTGTAAAAACTCCGACAGAAGTGGTAGCCACCCTAAGTGTCGTAGCGGCTAACAAGTTTGTGGTGGCTTCCTTCACTAAAGTCATCTTCACATCTTTTGAGCCTTTAGTCCATCGGGTAATGGAGAGAGAGGATGTTCCATTCAGTACAGTCCCTCCTCATTTTTAATTGGAGGCATCCACAGCTAAGAAGATGAGGCTCAGGCCACTTTCTTGGAACATATTTTGGACGAGTTGGAGGAGTCAATTAAGGCTTATAAAGACCTTAAAAGAGGAGATGTTGAGCTGCTAGTGGATGCAGAATATGAAGCTATGGCTCAAGAGGCTGAGACTAATAAAGCCATTTTTGAAGCTTTCTTACTGGCTTTTACTAGACAATCTTCTGAGCTGGATGTCCAGATTACTGAAGTAGCTTCTACTATTGGGCATCATAAAGCTATAGCTGCGGATGAGGAAAAGAAAGCTTCTGATCTGGAAGCTGAAATCGCCCGACTTCAGGAAGAGCTTAAAATCGTCAAGCAGGGTGTAGAAAAAGAAACTCAGCTACATCAAGTTGCTGTCAACAGTTAGACATTTTGAAGCATCAAAAGGATGACTTTGATCGGCTATAAAATGAAGAACTAGCACGTCAAACAGCTGCTCTGCACCCATTTGGCCCAGAGTCATGAAGGATTGAAGCCAGACAATCCAAAGCTTTGAAGAAGCAGATTATAGAACTCATCACTTACTCTTCAGAGTAGAATGATCAAAATTTGTTATCTTTTTCTTCATGATGTATCTTTTTGAACATTTCAATCAAAAAGAAATGAAATAAGAAATTTTTCCTGTGGTTCCATTACTTGTTGCATACCTTGTTATAGATATAAGTAATAGAATAGAAAATATATTCAGAGGTATTGGACGTGATATATTTCTTGATTATAAAATAACAATATTTATTATATCTGCTCAGAGGTAATGTGGACGTGGCAAAATATAATGTTTGAAATATTGTTATTGCAATAGACAACTTTGTCAGAAGTGATAGGGACGTGACAAGTTGCTGACATAGATAATTAGAATTCAGAGGTACGGAGGACGTGAATTCTTTTTTCTGTTTTAGATATGAGAATTTATCATCTATAGTTTTATTTATGAGAAAGTAAATAAAAGACAATAAATGCTAAGACTGATGAATGAATGAATGGCCAGTCAGACTTCTTAGTGGAGAGAAAGTAAATAAATGACCAGTCACCTCGGTTCTTGAAGAGGAGAAACTGAATGAATGAACAGTCACCTCAGCTTTCGAGGATGAGAATGAATGAACAATCAGACTCTTTTAGGGAGAAGAAGTGAATGAATGAACAATTGGACTTCTTTCGAGAAAAAAAAAGTCACATCGGTTCTTGAAGTCGATTATTTAGTCATTCTGTCTATAAATAGAACAGAACTTTTGTAGATATTGTCAACTTCTTTTCTCTCAGTATAGAATGTCTTCCGAAGATTTGCTCACTCCAAAGAATGAAGATACGACTGAGACGCCTCCTGCTGAGCCTCCGGTGCCTCATCAGAAAGAAGTGGGTGAAGGTTCGACTGTTCTTGTAATAGAACATGACCTGATTGCCAAGTGGGTGGAGCCTGGGAAGACTGCTGAAGAAGAAGTCGTGAGGACTACTGCCTGTGAGTTGCTAGTATATTCAGACAATGAGATGTTTGAATTGCTGGCAAATTATGTATTTAACCTGGAAGGGTCAGTCCTCGTCTCCGTCCTTGATATTATGTACCTCTTTCTGCTTTTAAATAAAATTAATTTTATTTACATCATTTCTTTGAATGAAAAATATTTTGCTTTTATACATAATATTTCTTGAAAAATTTGTCATTAATAGGCATTATAGCAATTATGCCATCTATATCTGCTAATTGGTAGGTTCTATTTGAGAAAACCTTGTTTACCACATACGGACCTTTCCATTTCGCCTCGAATTTGCCTTTGCTCATGTGAGTCATAGTCATAGGATGTCTGACCGTAAGAACTAGCTCACCTTCCTGAAATGTTCGCACTTTGACTTTGCGATTGAAAGCTTTTGAGATACGGTCCTGATATAATTCGATATGTTGTTGAGCTAGTAGCCTTTTCTCATCGAGCGCCTCCAATTCTTGAAGCCGGAGATGATCATTGTTTTCTTTAGTAAGTTTATTAGCAATGGCAATTCTCAAGGATGGAATTTGAATTTCCAGCAGTAAGACAGCTTCACATCCATATACTAGAGAAAAAGGTATACAACCTGTGGGACTACGGACTGTAGTGCGATAAGCCCATAGACATTCTCCAAGCTTCTCACTCCAATTACGTTTGTTAGTAGAGACAAACTTTTTGAGGAGTTTGATAATATTCTTGTTGAATGCTTCAGCTAACCCATTAGCTACAGGATTATAGGCCATAGAAGCAATATTACTGAATTGGTTATCACCACAGAACCTAGTAAATTTCTGACTGACGAACTGCGGTCCATTATCATAGATGATCTGATGAGGTACGCTAAATCTGTATATCACATGATATTTGATGAAGTTGATGACATAGCTAGTCTTCACTTCAGTTAAAGGTATGGCTTCAACCCATTTAGAGAAATAATCGGTAATAGCCAAGATAAACCGATATCCTTTAGACGAAGAGGGATTGATATGACCAATCACATCCATACCCCAAGCTTTGAAGGGCCATGAGGCAGCAGTAGAGTGAAGAAATTTCGATGGTTGGTGAATAAAATCTGCATGAATTTGACATGCTTTATATTTCCTTGCATAGTCAATGGCATCTGATACCATAGAGGGCCAGTAGTAGCCCATACGTTAGATACGATCCTGTAATTTGGGACCGGGCTGATGTGCTCCACAAACGCCATCATGAGCTTCATGTAATATCTGCTTTGCTTGATCACCAGCAAGACATCTTGAAAGTAATCCATCAAAAGTTCGTCGAAAGAGAGTTTTGGTGGTATGCTTATAATAAAATCGAAGCAATCGCCAGCAAATACTTGTAGCTTCTTAAGGATCTTCAGGTAGTATATTATGTACTACAAAGTCAATGAAAGGTGCTCTCCAATCTTCGCTGATGACATTGACTTCAGTTGAATTAATGAATTCAATGTTATGGTTGTTTTCAATACAAAACAGTTCTCTATTGGAGATAACAACCATTTGTTGGCTTTTGACCAAAATTGCTAAGATCGCTGCTAGGTTAGCTAAGGCATCAGCTTCTGTGTTGCATGCTCGACGTATATGTTCGATGAATAACCCTTTGAACGAAGAAGCTATTATGATTGCCGCCTCGTGGTTTGGTACCAAATCTTGATGTCGAACTTCATATGTACCTCTAACATGATTAACAATCAGCTTAGAATCACCATATACTTCGAGATATTCAATATCCAGTTGTTTGGCTAATTGGAGTCCAATGAGTAAAGCATTGTATTCTACGACGTTGATGGAGCATGACTCATCTAAAGAATAAGCTCTCTGAATAGCTAATCTATCTAGTGAAACAAGAACAATTTCCACTCCAGCGACAAGGGTACCTCTAGGTCCAATTCTAGATGCTTCGTCGAAGAATAAATGCCAAGTAGAAAATTCTTTTAAGATCATATTTGATTATAATGTCTCATCTGGAATCTCATTATAGAGTTTAGATGTCTCAGGAACAATATGAGCTGCTAAGAAATTAGGGAGTGCTTCGCCTTTCACAG
This sequence comes from Iris pallida, assembly GCA_029216955.1. Classification (NCBI taxonomy): domain Eukaryota; kingdom Viridiplantae; phylum Streptophyta; class Magnoliopsida; order Asparagales; family Iridaceae; genus Iris; species Iris pallida. Next base: position 19,232,309 of record JANAVB010013598.1, on the reverse strand, counting down.
ACTTTTGTGGAACATACACCATGTTATATTGTGCTAATAATATGGCCTATATAGCAAGCCTAAAATTGAGTGTACTGGGCTTCTTCATTAGGACCCGCAGAGGATTAACTCGGGAAATAACATGAATAGTTTGGCCGTTGATGTAATGTCGTGTCTTTTGAACAGCAAACATTAAGGCTAAGCATTCCTTCTCTACCGAACTATAACGATGTTCAACTCCAATTATCGTTCGACTAAGGTAGTAAATAGCTTGTTGATGACCTTCTTTGTTCTTCTGAGCCAGCAAAGCTCCCAGTAAATGGTCCATCGCTCGAACATACATCAAAAAGGGTATTCCTATGATCGGTAGGACTAGGACTGGTGGACTCATCAAATACCATTTTATGTTATCAAATGCTCGTTGATATTTTTCTATCCAAATGAATGAAACACCTTTCTTTATTAACTGAGTAAATGGTCTGCAACGTCCAAACAAATTCGAAATAAACCTCCTGATGTAAGCAAGTTGATCTTGAAATCCTCGTAGCTCTTTTAGGTTGCGTGTAGGACACATCTCTTGAATGGCTTTGATCTTCTCGGGATCAACGTGTATACCTTTAGAGGTAATAACGAATCTGAGAAATTTGCCACTAGAGACTCCCAAAAAAGACTTGGTGGGGTTCATTTTGAGTTGATGCTGGCACATTAGATTGAAGATAGTTCTTAAATCTTGGATATGATCTTCCTTTAGACGACTTTTGACAGCAATATTGTTAACATAGCATTCGACGGTCTTTCGTAAATGATCTCGAATGATGGTACTCATAGCCCACTGGTAAGTTGCACCCGCATTCTTAAGACCGAAAGGCATGACTGTATAGCAGTATAATCCATGGGGAGTACGGAATGAAGTATGTTTTTCATCTTCAGGATTCATCCGAATTTGATTGTATCCTAAAAATCCATCCATAAAAGAGATTCGTTCGAATCAACAAGTATTATCGATCATGACATCAGTAATTGGAAGAGAGAATTCATCTTTAGGACAAGCGTCATTGAGATCTCGAAAATCTATGCACATTCGAACTTTTTCGGTCTTCTTCAAGACTGGTACAACTTTGGCTACCCAGTCAGGATGCTGTTCTTCTCTGATAAAACCACAAACGATAAGCTTTTTGACTTTATCATCTATCGCAGCCATCATCTCAGGCTTGAATCGTCGTTGCTGTTGTTTGACTGGCTTCGTATTAGGCAAAATATTAAGTTTATGAGTTACGACCTGAGGATATAAACCTGGCATATCTTCATAGCTCCAGGCGAAGACATCGATATATTCATGAATGAGATAAATCAGTTCTTGTTTATCATCCTCTGAGAGATTTTTACTAATGAAGATCCATCGTGGTACACCTTTCTCTCCAATATTGATCTGGATTAGTTGATCTTTGGTAGGTGGTTCTCATTGTTCAAAATGGAGTTCCCACTGAGTGTCCATCCTTTATGCCCAAGGATCTGCCTCAGGAGCTTCTTCAATATCATCCTCGTCATTTTCTGAGAACTCTGCACACACTATATTAGAAGATACTATCACTCGATGGACATGACCAATGCTGGTGTCAGAATCCCATAAAGTGGAATCTGAAGAATTAGAGCATTAATCTTTATCAGATTCAGAGGCTTGTGGAGTCATAACTGGAGAAATATAGCCCAGCCCATGTTTTGTTTTGCTATAGTATTGTTGTGATTTTCCTTTTGGAACAGAAATACGAATAGGAGTTCGCCTTTCTTTACCGCCATTGAGGCCTGTTTTGAAATCATAGCCCATTTTACGGATGATTTCCTTATATTGTGGACTATAACGACGTAGTTGTAGCCTTCATGTATCATCCTTGTTATCACTGTCAAGCATGATTTTTTGTTCTTTTCTTTTACTAAAAAGTATAGGTGTTTCACCTTTCTTTCGACAAGGCACAAGGAAGAACGATTCTTGTATTGATTCAAGTGATACCACATTTCGAAGAGATGGTACGACTCCTATTGTAAGTGGTTTGAAGCTATCGAGCATATCCAAATAACATTGAGTATGATAAGAGACATCATTATATTGCAAAGGAGATGCTACTTTATTGATCTTTACATCATTATATACAACTGGACCTTTAGTCTTAGAAGACTTAGTCAGATCGATAACCAGAGGAGGAGAAGGAGGGAGAGGTTTTTACGACAAAGGTCGATTACAAATAGCTCAGAAGAGGTAAGCTCCCTTTGTTCCTGTCTAACACCAGGAGGCTGCTTCTTGTGAGAAGGAAGGTAAATAGTCAATGTCTTAAAAGACTGAGGACAGAAAGTATGTCCTTTGACAGGGATAACCAGAGTATCATTCGGCACGCCTTTCTGTTCTTCGTCAGTATCCATTGCCAATACCACCTTCATGAATTCTTTTTTGTACATGCGAGAATCGTTGTAATACGCTTCAACCCCTTGAAAGGATTTAAGTCTGTAACTTTTTTCTGTACTTCTCCATTACCATCCACATATTTGAAACATTGATGGAGAGTAGAAGGTACAGTGTTGTATTCATAGAGGAATGGTCTTCCCAGCAAAGCATTGTATGAGCCATGATTATCAATCACGTAGAAAGTCACCTTCGTACGAAGATTGCCGATTTAAAGTTTCAGGTGTATCTCTCCCAAAGGTTTACTTCTTCCTTGATTGAACCCCAAGATAGTAGTGATAGTTGTAGAAAGGTTGTGCACCGGGATCTTCAAAGCGTCCAGCAGAACCTTCGGCATAATGCTAAGTGCAGACCCTGGGTCAATCAGAATGTGATCGACTTTCATGGTGTCCATATATCCCGTGAAGTAGAGAGGATGATCATGACAATTGTCTTCTTACAACATGTCATATTGTGTAAAATTGATGTTGGGCATTAGTTCAAATACACTATGACAATGTGTACTGCTGACTGGTTCCTTTTCAGGCATCTTGAGGAGAGCAAGACAAGTATCAGCCTGTATCAAGGCCTCATTCAGCGTTTTTCGAGTCTCTTTTGAGAGACGTTAGAGTTCGAAGATTGACAATCTCGCTGGAGTATTAGCCAATTGAGCTAGTATGTCAAAATTATATGGCTTCTCAAGTCCGAGAGATGAGGACTTCTTCAATACTTTATCAAAGCGGACAGGTTGCTTTTCCCCGTTTGCTGATGTTAGTTTGGAAGGAATTGGTTCCACTACTGGTGAGGGTGTAGATGGTATATTCTTAACTGGGGAAGATGATGCAGGAATAACATCAGGAGATAGAGCAGTATTCTCTTGACTTTCGGGATACTCTCGGAGGTAAGGTCTTCCAGATCTGGTACCGATTAAAATTTCTTCTTCTGCTACAGGTTCAAAGGATACCATGTTGCAGCTCTTCAATTTAGTTTTAGAATGCTTCTTTTGATTGAAAGAAGAAGGTGCCTTAAATTTTGCCACTATATCTGGATGAATCCAAATGATTTCTCCTTTGTCAGTGGATAGCGGAACAAGACCCTCATTTTGGGGAAGTAGAAGATTCACGATCTCAAGAGTAGCCCTCGGAATGGAGATGATGCCATCTTGTACTAGTTACGGTAGGAAGTCACCAAATTGCACAGAAACAACATTAGCCGTCATAGTCTTCTCATCCTGTTGGAGAGTAACTGCACCAGAGTTGACCATCTCTTGGATTTTGCCTTTGAGCATGTAGCATGCTCTAGTTGGATGCCCTATAAACCTGTGATAAATATAATATTTAGGGTAGTCAGTCTTACCCACTTTCTCTGGCCGTTTTGCCTCTGGCAATTGAAGATTATTGCTTTTGATCAAGCAATCAAAGATGCTCATAATATCATCTTCATCGAAAGAATACTCTTCTTTTGGATGAGGTGCTTTTTGTGGTGGTGCTGATGGAGTAGGTGTAGTCTGAGCAACATTGATAGCCAATGATTCCTTGACCTTGAGATTAATAGCCAACGTTTCCTTACCCTTGCGATTGTTCTGGCGATTATTACTGCCGGATATAGAATATTCACCTTGGTTAGGATTAGCCATTTGAACTCCTAATTGTTTGAACTTCTCAGCACTAATCTCCACAGCTTTGGCATTTACAATAAAAAAAGGCCAATCTTAGAATTGTGTTGATCCTATCCACATGCTGATAATAGGCAACAAATTTGATTCGCAAGTATCTATTGTTACAGCAGATGGAGTTCCTAGAGGCATTTTAAGTGCCTCTCAGCGGAATATTTCAATAAAATTCTCAGTGGTTTCATTGTGTCGTTGTTTAATTTTGATGAGGGCAGACATAGTCATATAGTTGACCTCCTCATAAAATTGTTCCAAGAACATTTGCTTGAAACCAGCAAATGAGGTTATGCAGCCAACAGGCAAACTACGGTACCAGTCATATGCTGCACCGGCTAAACAATCGATGAACACCCTGGTAAGAAGAGCATCATTTGGCTACAATTGATCAGTCATCACTTCAAAGTGATTGATATACTGACTTGGAGAAGTACTGCCATCAAACAGCATAATGGTAGGAAGCTTGTATTTAGGAGAAAATTAAACCTCCTTCCATTTTGCAGGATAAGGTCGTTTTATCCTAAGTCTTTGTAGACCATCCTTCTGCTTATAGGCCTCGAACTTTGTGTGTAAGAGTTTTACAGCCTCATTAGAATCCCCTGATGACTGCGAATTGGTGGGTTGATTTAAAGTGTTAGGAGGAGGAACAGCATGATAATTACCACCCCCAGTACCAGACTGACTGGAAGCGGCTTGAATCGGTACAAAAGTAACCTGGGGAGGTGGTACACCCAGACCAACATTAATAGGCACAGAAGATGCTATGAGCTCGGGATTTGTAGCAAGATTCATAATCGGTGGCACTGCATATTGAGCCACGATTATGGTGTGCATACTTGCAACCATTTCAGCCAAGATCTTCAGTTTATCTTCCAGTACAGCAATTCGTTGTTCTTGACTGGCTCAACTAGAAGTGTCTTAGTTTTCTGTAATGACATATGTTGTCACCTCTCTTGCCACTATTGACGAGATAGTTTGTTCAGAGCTTTCACTATCTGCGTCAAAGTCAGATAAAGAATCCTCTCCTAGATGAGTGATGGGGAGATCTTCTTGATTAAAGACGTCTTGGTCGAAATTTTGATTTTTTTGATCTGGTATGTTGAAAGACCCCTTCACTGGATTTACAGAGTTGACCCAACTACTGTTGACTAGGTTTGCGAGTCATGCCACGCTTTGAAGATTTTCTACCCCCAGTGTCCCGGGAAGTCATATTAATAGAAGCATATAATAGCTCATCTTCATCTACCATCATGGGTTCAGGAGTTGAAGCATAGTTCAGACGATCGCAGACAGATCGTTTAGCTGATTGACAACAACACTTGATAACCACTTCATGAATGCAGTGTCGTTCTAAAGGGAGGTTTAGAGGTAAGTGAGATGTCTCTGTGTTCTCCTATTTTTGTGTAAGGCGTTCTCAGATATCAATTACCACCACGGGACGAGAAGAAGTCGGAGGAACGTATTCCTTAATGATATTAGGTACATGACTCAGGTTCTTAAGATGTTTAGTTCCATGGGTGTATAGAGAAGTACTTAACTCATTGGCATAAGTGATTGGGTCTTTCTCTTCAAAGTTGTATTTCTGGCACAAGTTGGCCTTTAGAATAGGATGCTTGCATTTTACCGAGGTTGATACTGATTGACGCCTGTTGAGATAGGCATACAAATTAAATAATTTTGCTTCCGATACATCTGTTTGAGATACTAGCAATTTTTTTTACTTGGACCTTGAGATATACAAGGTTGGAAGATCTTGAGTAGTTATCATAGGGGTAGGAAGGATGCCTCTTTGATCAGCATTCTTCCTCCAGTAGAGATTTGAAGACCTCTGTTGAGAATAGAGGAATCTCTATTCAAGGGAATACAATCTGAGATATTTTCCTCTGATTCATAGACTGGAAAAGACTGAGAAAATACCAAAGGGTGCTTTTCTTTATTTTATGAAGGGTTAGCTAAGAAGCGTTTCCTTCTGTTTTGTTGTTGAACCACATTAGGCGCAAGTTGTGCCAGTTGAGGAAGTGTCAAAGGGCCCTTCCCTTTGTTCTATCTAGTACTAGCACTAGAACATTGTTTCTCCAAGTTCAGAACTGGAGAAGAAGAGGGAATAACAAAAAGGCTATTTCCCTTGGGTTGTGCCAGGACAACATGGTGTGCAAACTGTGCCTGGGCAGCAGGATGCATAGGTTGCGCCATAGCAGAATAGGTTACTGGTTGTGCCTTGGTAGCAAGGTGAATGGGTTGCGCCTTGGCAGCCAGGTGAATGGGTTGCGCCTTGGCAGCAGAGTGAGTGGGTTGCACTCGGGCAACAGAAGTAGACTGCGTCTTGGCCACAGAAGCAATTTATGACTTGGTAGCAGAGTGAATGGGTTGCGCCTTGGCAACAGGGTAAGTGGGTTGTACTCGGGCTACAGAAGTAGACTGTGCCTGGGCTACAGAGGCAGATTGCACCTTGGCCACTGGGCGCTCAGGTTGCGCCTGGGCAACAGCAATTGTGGAAGGCTTAGGAGTCCATACAGTTCTATTCTTGGCAATAGCCATAGTGCGCTTGTTGCTCTTGGTGTTGATCATATCCTCGTAGGCTGTCTGGTTGACTTGAACAACCATGGTCTTCTGCGTCTTGCCGATTGACGCAGTATCACCTTAAGTTATCACCTTCTCGTCGGAGGAGAAAGTCGTTCCCAGTAGAGTCGTCATTTTGTTTGCAAAAAAAAAAAAGTTTATTCAAAACTTAAGAAGAATCGTATAAAGTACAATAAATTCTGGTGAGGTACAACTTCAGGAATCTGATCAGAAGAGGATCGCTTTATCCCTAGGACTATGTGAACTTGAAGACTAAAGTCTCTGGAGAATGCATCAGCACTTTTGCAAGAACTCTTGATCTCTGATCCTCTGATAATGATTAGAAACCCTATTTATAGAGTTCTAGAAATAACTGTCTTAGCAGTTATTCTGATATGCGCGAGGTCGAACTGCGCCACTTCGGGTTGTGCCAACCTCAAGTTGCGCCAACTTCCATTTAGTTACTCGAACGTGTACTAACTGTATTTAGACGCGTGACATCATATGATTGAGATGAGCATGGTCATGTACAGAGTAGTGGACACGTTTTAAGAGATTAGTGGTATGTGTGCCATGTCATCCAGCTTTAGAATATTATTTGCTTCAACTTTGTCAGGTTGCACGAGCTTCAGTCAACGAGTCAAACTGCGCTTGATTAGGTTGCGCCAATGCGCAACTCAGTGCATAGGCACGTGGCAGCATTTGGGCCTGCGATAAGAGTTTGATCAAGTTTTGCCTAAGCACAACTTGTAGAGTGCGCAGAATAGCTGTCATCAAATGACAGCAAATTGTCTCGAGCACCACGCTTTACGGGATTCGAAGAGATTTTCTTCGTTTAACGTGCTGTCAGTTGTTAGTGTTGTCAGTTAATGATGACAATTATTGTCAGGCGCCACGTGGGTTTAGGCGCAATATGATTGGGTGCAATCTGACATGTGGTGCAACTTCATCTATGGGCATCATAACAGTGGTGCAACTTGATTTTTTGGGGGCAACTTGATCCCCCCCACCACAAGCCCAGCATAGCCCGAGCCAGCCCGTCCACTTTACCATCACACACTATATATATATATATATATATATATATATTATAAAATATATATATATATATATATATATATATATATATAGAAACAGAGAGAGAGAAATAAATATCACAGAAACCCTAAGTCGTGCCACCCCCCCAAAGGCATGCTCGGGACTGGGCGACCCCTCCCCGACCTCCGTGCGCCGCCACGAGCCACTTCCAGCCGACGACGGACGTCCTTGCGTGCGCACGGGCAGGACGAGCAGCAGGGTGACATCAACAATGGTCGGCGGGAGGGCTGACTTCACATCGATCATTCTCAACGATCCCTCGATCGTTTCACGAACCGTTTCTTCTGGTACGATCCCCACATGTACGTCTTTTACCCCCATCAATTAGTATTACTTAAAACAGATTAAAAACATGTGAGAAATCAATGCAAATATCGACAAAAACTTGTTTCGTAGACAGTAAATAGGCCGGTCAAACACGCATTTTGGAAGGCCAAAATTGGCCGATCTAGTTAGGAAACCCAAATTTTTAAATGAACAATCTTGAAGACAATATATAGGGTTCATAACCCATTTCATAGTTTTGAATTTCATTAATTCTATACAGAGTAATCAGACCCTAAAAATTGGGAAAAACCGAGTTTTAAACAAATAGAATTTTAGAAAAACCTCCTATACGACGTGCGTCCCGCCAAACCGAGCGACATGTTCACGAACCGAAAGCATCGAAAGGTGCGTATCGACTTCATGGACGTGTTGTAAATCACCTAAATTTCTATTATAATTTTTTGAATTTGGTAATTATTTATGTACTTCATCACGTACAAATTCGCATTCTCGTATTTGTACTCCGCATGCAAATTTGCATTATTGCTCGTCGAGTGCGAATATATGCGAGGTACATATTTTTGAAAAAATATTTCTTATTTTTAATAAATGTATAAGCTCAAAGTAATATGTGATAGATATTTTATTTATCTAAATACATTTCTCTTTATTTCTTAAAATTGTCAAAACCTTATCTTTTGTTGTTTACTAAATAAAAAGACTTTTTTTAGAAAACTATACTTTATGGAAAAGTGTTCTTCTTTCATGCGAAGTACATAAATTTAAATGAATTTTCGAAATTAATTAATAATAATATTTTATTAACTCAAAAAGAATATTTGAAATTTTGTTTGAATTAAGATTTGATTAAATATATTAATTTAAAATTAGAAAATATGTTATTTTAATAGACTTAAATCAATTAAAGGTTTTATCGGGAATCGATTGGATCGGATCGAATAATTTTTTTAAAACGATTTGAATTAAATGATAGTTTTATATAAACGGGGTTTAAATTATTCTATTCCTATTTCTACTGGGATTCCCACCTCCTATAAAAGGAGAGGTACTTGCCATCTTTTTTTCATCCAAATTCCACAACCCAAGAATAGTGCATCGTGTCTACGTTCCACGTCCATCTACTATATTTTTTATTACAATTACAACTCCTCCAACAGAACCTGACCCCTTCTCCGTCGTGTCGGACAGCCCCGACACGATGATACAAACCACCAGCGTCGTCTCCTCCTTCCTTCTCTGCCACATCTGCAACCCCTCCGACTCTACCAACTCACTGTCATTAACAACAGCACCCCCTTCAGCCGTTTGCCCTAACCCCTACTCATCGACTCCACACATAGAACCCCGCCGCTACCGTCTCATCACTATCGCCATCATCGCCACCGCCATCATCATCCCGACCACGGTCACCACCATCCACCGTTACCATCACCACCAGCCACCACCGTGGCACAACTACCTCCAGCATTATAACCACCACCATCACCCAGGAATTTAAAGAGTAGTAAAACCCTAACCTAGAGATGGTTGCCTCGTCGCCACTGCTCCGACCAATGGGCGTCGAGCCGCCTCTGCGGACTCTCCCTTCGAAACCCGATCCTCTCCGTGCCAGTTCCTCTCGTCGTGTCGCCACCCACAGATACTGTGCCGCAGCCCGCAGAGACCGTGACGCCGCCCACTGACCTACGTCCTCCCGAGACCCGCCGTGTCACCAGGAGGTCTCAGCCCAGATCCAGCGCCTCTGCGACGAGCGGACTGCTTCGCGCCGCTCGCGGCGAGCCCGGTCGTCGCTCGAAGCTGCGGCGCCACCGTACGAGACCGTCGGCACGCCACCACCCAGCCCCGGTTGCCGCCCCTCCGCTGAACTCAGTGAGCCTCCTGTTGGCCCATTGGTCATATGGTCAACCTGATTTTAATAATTGATCAAACTCTGTCTGGATATACGCTACATCTCGGATTCTTGGACATGATCAAGATTGGCTATCCACTGAATTCAAGATCGAAGATCTGTTTGCCTACTCGAGTCTGTAATTCCTTATGCAATATATTTTTCATTTTATTTGAGTCTAGGAATATGTTGTACACCGAGTCGTATTGGTAAATAGGCTACCCTTAAATGAGTTCTAAATGTTTTTAAAATGACCTCTCAAAAAGGTTTACAAAAAGGTTTTCAAAAAGGTTTTCAAAGATCACCAAAAGCTTTTTCAAAACCCTAACTAAACCCTGACTTAACCCTGACAGAACTCGGACCGAGTTCGGCCAGATTTTGGCCAGAGTTCGGTTAGTGGCCGTTGTGATTTTGAATCCTTGGAACTTGGTCCTCCTGCAGTTGCAGATTTGACCGAAATTTGCTCAAAGAGTTCTGTCCGAATTCTGCCCGAATTCTGTCAGAAGTCTGCCTTTGGAACTCCTATAAATAGAGAAGGATTTCGATCATTTCAACTCACTCATTCACTTTCAATCTTCTCTCTATCTAAAGCTTTCAGTCTTCCAAAAGAGTTTTATGGAGCTTTCAATTTCAGACCCCAAGCCAATTACAATCTTCTAGTCAATTTGCCAGTGCGGTATGGTCTAGAAGTTTCTGAGAGATTGTAATCAGAAGGCTTGATTGAAGAATACCTCTTCACATTTGAAGTTGGACGAGTTCTTCGTATCAAAGCTCGCGTTGTAGAAGTTACAAGGACTTCGTTAGAAAACTTGTAGTTTTTCCAATAGTGGATTCAACTGGTAGCAAGAGTTCTACCGACTGGATTAGTCCTCAATAGAGGGATACCAGTATACATCGCTGTCTTTGTGTTTGCTCTCTTAACTCTGTCTTTACTTTATTTCAGTTTTGATTAATATTCTGTGATTGTGCTGCTAACATTTTTAATTAGCATTTTTCCGCTGCCAACTCTATTCACCCCCCTCTAGAGTATTACGCTTTACTATTTCGTTCCTACAATTGGTATCAGAGCGGGTGTTACAGGTAAAGCAAAGGTAACAGTGCAATTATTTATTCATTTTAATTAACTGTTATATAGATCACAGCACAACACATGGCAACTGTAAAATTCACAAGTGAAGGCCAGGCCACAAACAGACCCCCACTGTTTGATGGTACGAATTATACATATTGGAAAACACGGATGAGTTTCTTCTTGAAATCTCTTGACTTTGATTTATGGTCCATTGTTCTTGATGGCTATCAAAAGCCACCTCGTATAAATGTTGATGGAGTTTTAGTTGAAAAACCCCACAGCAGATATACAGAGGAAGAAAAGAAAAGGGCTAGTCTTGACGCACGTGCCATTAATGCTCTTTTTTGTGCTTTAGACAGAACTGAATTTAACAGGGTATCTATCTGCACAACGGCTAATAAAGTGTGGAAGCTACTTGAAGTCACACATGAAGGCACGACTCAAGTCAAAGAATCTAAAGTCAGCAGACTTACTCAAGAGTACGAGGCGTTCAAGATGAAGCCCAACGAAACAGTTACAGAAATGTTCGAGAGGTTCTTGGATATTATAAATCCTTTGTCCCCCCTAGGCAAAGATTATAGTAACCATAAAAGATTCGCAAACTCCTGCGAGCTCTCACCAAGAACTGGATTGCAAAGGCTACTGCAATCATTGAAGGGAACGACCTCACAACTATGTCCCTCGAAGTACTCATGGGTAAGCTACTCACTCATGAACTGGAGCTACAAGATTTTGAAGAGCCTACACCAAAGGAGAAGACAATCGCTCTCAAGGCTCAGCACAGAAAAGCTGCTGAAGGTGACTCAGACAGCAGTGGATCTGACGCTGAAGTTCCAGCACTCCTAGCAAGGAAGTTCAAAAGATTCATGAGACATGAGAAGAGAGTCAAAGAGAACAACAACAACAACTGGTATCAAGAAGATGCTGTCTGCTATGGTTGTAAGAAGAAGGGACACATGAAGAAGGATTGTTCCACAAACTCATCATCAAGCAAAAAGAGCAACAGGTATGAAAAAGGGAACCTGAAGAGATCAACATCACGGAAATATTCCAACACCAGCATATGGCATGAAAGTGAAGCCAGCAACTCAGAAGACGAACAATTAGAAGACGCTGCAAACGTATGCTTTATGGCATCCGATCAGGTACCTACTGAACCTATAGTTGATACTTATGATGACTACACCTTTGAGCAATTAGGAGATGCCTTCAGTGACCTGATGACTGATTACAGGAAACTGCGTAGTAAGTATCAGACCGCTAAGAAGGTACTCAAAGAGTACAAAGGTGAAATAGGTAGACTTACCGACCTACTAGCTGAGGTTAGAAATAATGTTAGTGAGTCTGGTGAGCTTTCTTCAACAAAGGTCTTATTACACGAGACTACCAAGTCATCTGAAGAGAAAGACAAAATTATTGACCAACTCAAGGAAGAACTTTCTATAAAGAAGAAAAGTCTTCAATGTGCACAAATCAGAATGGAATCACTCACTTCTGATTATACTAAGTTGTATGATACTTCCAAAAGTTTGGAAATTAGGTTAGGAAACAGCCTGAGCCTGCTGCTTCCTTCCCTAACACGTGTCACTTACCGAAAAATCGGAACATTCCCAAGCCAAACACTGTCAGACCTAACCATATAAAACCTTTACCCTAAAAGGTTAAGCCCAAACAAGATTATAGGTATGCTTTCTTCTATACTAGAAAACCTAAACCTACCAACCATGCACACCACTCAGCTTTCAATACTCGACATGCACAATGTCATTATTGTGGCCTCATTGGTCATATTTTATCTGTATGTAGAATGAGAAAGCTTGTTGATTTAAATGTTTATGCTTGGATACCTAAAGCTAACAATTCAGGACCCTACAAGAAATAGGTACCAAAAGTTTCATCTGTAAACTGTTTTGTAGGTGGAATACCCTTCAAATGTTAGAAGCAAATGGATCCTCGACAGCGGTTGCTCACGGCATATGACCGGTGACGCTACCCTATTTGCAATACTGTCGAAGAAAAAGAAGGAAGGCTATGTCTCCTTCGGTAATAACTTGAAAGGGTATATTATTGGTATCGGTGATGTTGGTAAGTCTCCCTATCCTGTGATTAAGGATGTCTGTCTGGTTATCGAGTTGAAACATAATCTACTCAGCATAAGTCATCTAGCTGATCATGGTTATGGCATCAACTTTGGCAAAGACAAATGTACTATAGTGGATAGCTCAACTGGTAGTACTATCTTTGAAGGTATCAGGGAAGACAATATATATGTTTTCTATTTGTTAGAAGAAACTAACATTTCAGGTAGATGCTTAAGGGCCAAGAGTGATGAGAGTCATCGGTGGCATATGAGACTCGGTCACGCTAATATGGATACAATATCAAGATTATCCACAAAGAAGCTAGTACACGGTTTACCGGACATTACATTCAAGAAGGATTCGGTATGCAGTCAATATGAAAGGAACAAAGCTACCAGATCCACATTCAAATCAGTAAACGCAGCATGTACTACTAGACCTCTACAATTGCTTCATATGGACTTATTTGGTCCTAGCAGAGTTGCTAGCCTCGGAGGTAAACTTTATGCTTTCGTAATTGTAGATGATTTCTCTAGATACACGTGGGTATATTTCTTGACACTCAAGAATGATGCATTATCCGAATTTGTCGCCTTTTGCAAGAAAGTACAGAATGAAAAAGGTTACATGATCACTCGCATAAGAAGCGATCATGGAGGCGAATTTGAGAATGTTGATTTTGAGCAATTTTGTAACACACACGGTTTTATACACGAGTTCTCCTGCCCTAGGACTCCACAACAAAATGGAGTTGTGGAACGTAAGAACAGAACTCTAATCGAAATGGCCAGAGTGATGTTAAACCAGTTTAGTCTACCCAAATATTTCTGGGCTGAAGCTGTCAATACAGCTTGCTTTGTTCTCAATAGACTTCTAATTCGACCCAAATCGAAGAAGACTCCATTTGAGTTATGGTTTGATAGAATTCCTTCAGTTTCATACTTTAGAATATTTTGCTGTAAATATTTTATTCTTAATACAAAAGACAATTTGGAAAAACTTGATGAAAAGGCCGATAAAGGCATATTTTTAGGTTATACGGCCAAAAGCAAAGGATACAGAGTCTTCAACAAACGTACCATGATCATCGAAGAGTCAATCAATGTCACTTTTGATGAATTGATTCAAATGACTATCGATGACAATGACGAAGATACATCTGTACCAAGCACAACTCTAGCTGATTCTCAACCAAGCTCTGCACTAGCTGAACCTCCTAGAGAAGATCCAGGAACCAGCTACCTTTAGAATCTACCGAAAAGGTTAAAATTTATAGCTGATCATCCAAAAGATTTGGTAATTGGTGATATTACCAAAGGAGTAAGTACTCGTACATCCAGTAGAGATATTGTTTCTAGTATTGCATTTATTTCACAGCTAGAACCCAAAACTATTGATGAAGCATGTAGTGCTAGTTTTTAGATAGATGCTATGCAAGAGGATTAAACCAATTTGAACGGAATCAAGTTTGGGAACTTGTTCCCAGGCCTATTGATCATCCGATCATTGGCACCCGTTGGGTATTCCGAAATAAACTTAATGAGAATGGTTTAGTGACTCGTAATAAGGCTCGACTCGTAGCTCAAGGATACAATCAAGAAGAAGGTATCGACTACGATAAGACTTATGCCCCAGTTGCGAGATTAGAATCCATTCGCATGTTATGTGCATTTGTATGTTTTTATGATTTCAAACTTTTTCAAATGGTTGTCAAGAGTGCATTTTTAAATAGTTTTATAAAAGAAAAAGTTTTTGTAGCACAACCTCCAGGTTTTACGGATTTCAAAAACCCAGATCATGTTTTTATGTTGAAGAAAGCCTTATACGGATTAAAACAAGCACCTCGTGCTTGGTATGATCGTCTAAGCTCTTTTCTACTTGACAATGGCTTTTCAAAAGGCAAGGTTGACACTACACTGTTTATTAAGTCTTTTAATGGCAAACTTCTTTTAATTCAAATCTATGTTTATGATATTATATTTGGATCTACTGATGAATCTCTGTGTCAAGAATTTTCTAAGTGTATGCAGAATGAGTTTGAGATGAGCATGATGGGAGAGCTGAAATTCTTTCTCGGACTGTAAATCAAACAAACTGATAATGGGACGTTCATAAATCAAGCCAAGTACACAAAAGACTTGTTAAAGAAGTTCAATCTGGACAATGTCAAACCTATTGGCACTCCAATGGCAACTTCAACAAAGCTTGATTCAGATGAACAAGGCAAGCCAGTCGACACACGTAAGTATCGAGGTATGATTGGTAGTTTACTTTATTTAACTGCTAATCGTCCAGATATAATGTTTAGTGTTTGCTTGTGTGCACATTTTCAAGCTAACCCAAAGGAATCACATATGTCTGCAGTTAAGCGTATCTTTCGATACCTTAAGGGCACTTCTTCTGTTGGCTTGTGGTATCACAAAACTAAGTCCTTTGACCTTATTGGTTATTCGGATACAGATTTTGCTGGATGCAAAGTTGATAGAAAAATTACCAGCGGCATTTGTCATTTCTTAGGCAAGGCTTTAGTCTCATGGTTTAGTAAAAAGCAAAATTCTGTAGCCCTATCAACAACAGAGGCTGAATACATCGCCGCAGGACGTTGTTGTGCTCAGATTTTGTGGATGAAACAAACCCTAGAAGACTATGATTTATTTTACACACATATTCCCATTTTCTGTGATAACACGAGCACTATTAATTTGACTAAGAATCCAGTATGTCACTCTCGCAGTAAACATATCGAGATTCGACATCACTTTCTTAGAGATCATCATCAAAATGGAGATATAAACCTTGTGTACATAGATACTGAAAATCAACTAGCTGACATCTTCACTAAACCTTTAGCGGAAGATCGTTTCAATTATTTACGTCGAGAATTAGGAATTTTGGACGTCAATAATATTAATTAATGTTGTTTTATGATTATATATCATTACACAAAAATTGTGTTAGAGACAAGCCAATAAAGAGTCTGTTTGTCACCACAACTACGGTTGAAGCAAAGCGGTACTTAAGAGTTCCCCGGTGAACCTCCGCCAGCTGGGACAGTACTCCTACAGCTAATCAGAGACAATCGCTGTGTAACGACATTTAATTCATAAAATAATATTAATTATGTTAATTGAAGGCTAAAATAACTAATCTTTGAATTAAATATTTGAAATGAGACAATGAAAAAGAATGGCAAAAATCAACTTTCGAACCCTAGGCGAATTCGGCCAGAGCTCTGACCGAATTCGGCCCGAGTTCGGTTGAGGGTGTCTGGTTATATATACAGAACCCGAGAAGCCCTTCTTCTTCATTGCTTCCAAACCATTCATAACAGCAGCAGCAGCCGAACCAAGCACCAAAACCTTAGTTCTTCACCACCCTATTCCTTCCAATCCAAGTGGTGAAATCTTTCCAAAATTTGGAATCGTGCGAAGATCATCGTCCTCTTCAACATACTTTGATCTCGGAAGGTATAACTCCATCTTTCTCCACTTTTTAATTAGTGCATTTTTATTTTCAATTTGCACAAATGGTACCCAAATTCAATCCATCTAAGAGGAAGAAGACGACTCCTAGTGAGGAAGGGTCATCTTCGCATCCACATACGGATTCCCTCTTCTCGTCAGTCCAAACGAGCGACGGTGTGTTCGACGTATTTTTCTTCCAAACCCTAGACCAAGCCCTACTGTGGTATGGAGACTTCTCCATGAGATCCATATGCACCGGTGCTCCAGTCAAATGGACTGTATTTCCTATCCACCGCCTTTTCTTTGAGGCATTAGGGTTACATCTTTTTGTTCAAATATGCTTCCCTATAGCAACTAATGCCATTAGATTATTTTATTGCAATCTCATATTAGACACTTTTGATGTGAGCACTCGTGTTGGAGGTATTGATATCAATTTCGATGATAACCTCTTAGCGGAGATCCTTGGTATCCCTAACGAAGGTGAACCGCTAGTCGATATCACTGAATTTGATTTCCCCGAAGGCACGACACTTGTAAGTTTCAAAGCGGAACTCTGTGCACCTGATAGAGTACGCTCTGGAAAGTTCAAGGCTAACAACCTGAACTTGTTTAACTATGAATTGCATCGCATCATCTATTCCACTATCCTTCCAAAATCCACTTCCAAGGATGATGTGACTTCTCTTGAGCTGTCCGCCATGTACCACATTCTTAAGGGGATTCCATTTTCTGAACCTAAGACCATGATTCAGATGATGGATTGTTGTCGTGCAAGAGATAGAAATCTCTCTTACGCGATGATTCTCCCATGCATCTTTCAGCGCTTCGATATCGATCTGTCGACTTGTACTCAGGACCCTGAGCCCAAGTTCCTTTAGTTATCTCATCGTAGCATGACCGATATAGCTCCACCTACTGCTCCTCCTACTGTACCTCCTCTACCACCTCATCAGTATGCCATGACATTTGAGGGCATACATCAGTATTTATCTACTTTACACGTCTCGATGACGGACATGGCTCGCGAGCGTGAGTTCCGCGATCTCACCCGCTATCAGGCGCTTGCAAACTTCTTAGCTGATCTTCGTTTCGCCCAGACTGATCATTCAGCCGGTTCTATCCCTAGAGAACCAGCTTTCTCTGGTTACCGCTGTGAGGATGAGGTTGTTCATGCCTACTTCCAGCCCGGTAACGCCTATAATTGGTACCGTCCTGACCGTGCTCCATATCGTGATTATGTTGGTGAGTTCTATGCTGGCGCCCCTCCACATCCTTCTGGCGCTGGTAACTCTGGAGCTGGTCCTTCAGGACATGCTGGTCGAGCTACTGATGATGTTGATGATGATGATGATGAGGAGATATGACTATCTGATTTTGAGTGACATTTTATTGTACACTTGGAAATGCTCCAACATTCCAAGTTTTTATCAGTACTTTTTGATTATTATCAGTACTTTGTAGTTTGCTTCAGTACTTATTTATTTGCATGGACATGTTTTATTTTGCCTCAGTTTATGGCATTCCGTTTATTTCATCACTATGTTTCAGTTTCAGTTTATGCTAGCACTATCTCTCTATGTTGCTTCATTCTTTTTACTGTCTGTGTAATTACATGCCTGTGATGATTTTTTTTAAATACATGCCTGTGTTATTTATCTAAACTTTATTTCTATCTTAATTCTTTTATATGTGTTTTCTAACTATTTGTTACTTATGCATTTGATTGCGGGGGAGCATTCCCTTTTACAATTATTTTGCTAAGTGACAAAGGGGGAGAAAATTAAAGATCTAACATTTTTTTGAGAATACAGGATATGAACAATTCTACTTCTACTTTTTGATATTTTTGAACAAGCTTAATTTTATATCATTCATAGTTTGTCAATTATCAAAATGGGGGAGATTGTTGGCCCATTGGTCATATGGTCAACCTGATTTTAATAATTGATCAAACTCTGTCTGGATATACGGGACATCTCGGATTCTTGGACATGATCAAGATTGGCTATCCACTGAATTCAAGATCGAAGATCTGTTTGCCTACTCGAGTCTGTAATTCCTTATGCAATATATTTTTCATTTTATTTGAGTCTAGGAATATGTTGTACACCGAGTCATACTGGCAAATAGGCTACCCTTAAATGAGTTCTAAATGTTTTTAAAATAATCTCTCAAAAAGGTTTACAAAAAGGTTTTCAAAAAGATTTTCAAAGATCACCAAAAGCTTTTTCAAAACCCTAACTAAACCCTGACTTAACCCTGACAGAACTCGGACCGAGTTCGTCCAGAGTTCGGTTAGTGGCCGTTGTGATTTTGAATCCTTGGAACTTGGTCCTCCTGCAGTTGCGGATTTGACCGAGATTTGCTCAAAGAGTTCTGTCCGAATTCTGCCCGAATTCTGTCAGAAGTCTGCCTTTGGAACTCTTATAAATAGAGAAGGATTTCGATCATTTCAACTCACTCATTCACTTTCAATCTTCTCTCTATCTAAAGCTTTCAGTCTTCCAAAGAGTTTTCTAGAGCTTTCAATTTCAGACCCCAAGCCAGTTACAATCCTCTAGTCAATTTGCCAGTGCCGTACGGTCTAGAAGTTTCTGAGAGATTGTAATCAGAAGGCTTGATTGAAGAATACCTCTTCACATTTGAAGTTGGACGAGTTCTTCGTATCAAAGCTCGCGTTGTAGAAGTTGCAATAACTTCGTAAGAAAACTTGCGATTTTTCCAATAGTGGATTCAACTGGTAGCAAGAGTTCTACCGACTGGATTAGTCCTCAACAGAGGGATACCAGTATACATCGCTGTCTTTGCGTTTGCTCTCTTAACTCTATCTTTACTTTATTTCAGTTTTGATTAATATTCTGTGATTGTGCTGCTAACATTTTTAATTAGCATTTTTCCGCTGCCAACTCTATTTACCCCCCCTCTAGAGTATTACGCTTTACTATTTCGTTCCTACACCTCCCTCTTCTCCCTACCCTCACCGTCTCGAACTCTCTTCCCCTCTTCGTCTCATCTCTCTCTCTCTCTCTCTCTCTCTCTCTCTCTCTCTTCACCCCTTTTATTCTTCTTCTTTTAAAGACAGTAGGAGTTGTCATAAATTTATTATTATTATTTTATTATTATTATTATTATTATTATTATTATTATTATTATTATTATTATTATTATTATTACTATTATTATATATTACTGTTATTATTATTATTATTAAATATTACTGTTATTATTATTATTGTTATTAATATCATTATTATTTTTATTTTTGTTTGTTAATTAAAAGTGTATAGATGATACTAAAGGCAGTATGTATTTAGGAATACATATTTTATGTTAGAATTATGGTTTTACTAAATAGTGATATTATTAATTAATTAGTGTATATACATTAAATTATCTCTAAACTATATTATTGTATTTAAAATATGATTTTAAAAAAATTGGTATATTATTAGATAGTAGTTTAAATACTTATCTAAATAATATTATACTATTTACCTAATTAAAATCTAGTTCTAAATTAAAACAATTTTTTAAATATTTATCTACAAATATCTTAACTAAAAATATTTTTTTTCTATCTAACGAATTAAAAATCAAATTTTTAACAAACTTAGAGTTTTTGCCTACCACTATCTTTGACTTTCAAGTATTTACATAAAATTATTTTTTTAAACTAATAACATATATTTCTCAAGTATTATAAAATATTTCTAAAAATAGCATATGTGTTTATTTTCATAAATTCTTTTCAAATCATCTTAGTTAATCATTACTAATCTCCACTCCTATGTACTCGTGAAATTTGGACCCATACGCAATGACCATGGCTATTGGACAAGATTGGACTTGTCGAATTTTTGTACCACACCGGACGACACATCAGGCAAGATACCTTGCCATTATACGGTTTATTTTCAGTTTACATTTTATTACATATCACTATTCATTTATTTTCAGTTCTTACAGTTCTTGATTTACTGTCTGCTCAGTGATATTAGCTGTACTTTGTTATTATCCTTTGGTTGCATATGGACTTAGAGTTAAGAGACTACCGTTTGTAGTGTATTGTATATACCTTGACACAGTTGTACCATGAGTATATATGAGATAAGTAGCATGTAGATGTCCATGCGTGTTGGCTGATCACCCGTGCGCATGCGTTAGGGCTAACTACTAATAGAGGCATGTTAGGAGACTTAGCAGTTAGTAGAGGTAGATGGTCATGGATGCGACTTAAATAAGAGCATCGGGTGGGGAGAACAATACCTGACGTATGGGCTTCTTTGCACTTTCCTTCTTACTTGTGCGCTCCTCCGGAGACGCGGGCTCCAGGTGCCCTCTGACATTTCCTAGAGCGTTATGGACTTACCCCCTTGCACATGATGCCCTCTGATGATCTTCGGACGTTACGGACGTGGTCCCCTAGTGTCCTATATGGGGACCATGTCGATCCTATTTACAGCCAGGGCGCATGCTTCGAAAGGATTGTTTCTCAACTGCATGATCACTTTAGTACAGTTAGGTTACCTTATTTATGTCTTGTCACTTTCTTTGATTGTGGCATATTTTATATTTAGTATTTATATGGCATGTTCTTTCGGTATCTTGTTACGTCCCTCTGAGGACCTGATTATCTCTCCCGGTGTGTGCTCTTGTCTTTCGCAGGTGTTCTAGCCGTGGCCATGATCATCTCTATGTCTTCGAGGATGATTGCACTTTGATCGTCTTCGCTTCGCTCGCGAAACTCTTTCTTTTATTATGTTTTTCTTTTCATAGTTGGTAGTAGATTTGTCTTCGCCCAACTACATGTACCAATGATAATTCATAGTTGATTATATTATATCTTTTATTCTTTCATTTTTGGATGAGATTAGTTAGCCTTGGTCAAGCACATGGATTACATTGACAGTTAGTATGCATTGAGGTCTTACTTGAGTTATAATGGCATTAGTAACCTTAAGAATTAGTTAATTCTAAGTTGGGTAGTAGAGATGGAGATAAATTTTATTTTGATACTACTAGAGGATTGATGATTCTATAAAGGATTGAGAAAAAAAACTCTTGAATTACGATTTTTGAAATTGTTAAATAGTTATGATTTATTGGGATAGGAAATCGAGTTGAGAAATAACTTAAAGTTTTAAATTGTGATGCATGATTTATGGTTAAGTTTAAGTTTGGATTGTAACATGCTAAAAATTTATCTCAAGATTTATTAAAGACTTTTTTTTATTTTGTAGACGACTAGAGAAGGTAGAAGTTTAGTTTGAAAGAAAAAGAGAGAGCTTGAGGTTTTAAATTGATTTTACAATTTACGAATTATAAGTTTAGTTAACTTTGAGCTTGAAGAGATAATGGTAAAAAAAATTGTTTAAAATATTTTTGGAAGATATGAAATCGACTTTGAAGGAAAATTTTAGAATTTCAAAATTTTCTCATATGATCTATGATTTATAAAGTTATTTAGATTTTGAGTTTAAGGCCTTGATTATGGATATTTAAATTTTGGAAAAAAGAAGAAGGGTATATTCGATTTGCGATATACAAGGATTAATTCGAGATTGATTAGAGATTTAGATTTTGATTAAACTTGACAGCCTAAGATGATTAGAAATTTTAGTGGAAATCTTAAAGATTTTATTGAGAAACTTTTGAGGAAATGAAAATTTTAGATTAGATCATAAATGGGTGGAGGACCAAGAAACAAGCATGGTTGCCCGAATGAGCTAGAACTATTCCACAATAAGTTGCCCTACCACCTATGATTATGATATTGCATATACACAAGTATAGTTAGTCATCAACCAAACTGCATAACTATATCTTTGACCCACCCGACCGTCCCTCAAATCTAGATCTTTTATCGTGACTATCTAACTATTTGAAACTTAGAAATGATTAGAATCATTCCCTTGACCATACCCTTATCTATGAGACTAATTTTTCTCTAGAAACTGTGTCTCTAACTTATCTTAACTTGATCTATGAGATTTCCTAAAATTATCTTTATTTCGTGCTTTAACCTTTTATTTTTGTGCATTAATTAGTACCTTATGAAACCCACTATCTATTTCGATCATTTGGCGTTCCCTATCGTGACTTTGATATTTGAAGAAAATACTAGACTTTTCCTTCCAACAAATTTCACATGCAAGACCTAGATGATCTCACCTTCATGTAGGTATATCATGTCCCAGTAAAATACGTCCCCTTGTACTCTATTTTATGATGCGATATTTTGGTCAAAATGGATAGCTGTAAACCCTACCATGATAACATTGTCCTTTTTGACTTCAGATAAGGACTCAACTACGACTCAATACATGATTGTGATCTACTAAATTCCTTAAATGCTAAATCTTGTGTTCTATCTTGATTGCTTAACCATTGTCCTGTTATTTTCATGTCTTATCTTGATTTAATTGGACGCATAACATCTTTTTGGCAATATTAGCAACCCTTACTTCTCTCCCTTTCAATTGAATTACTTCACTCGAATTTACTATGTTTCCTCCATGGTTATGCAACCTTGTTTCTTATATGATTTCCTTGTACGATTATGGAACTGAATCATGACACCCTTCGGTTAAAAAAGAAGTAGATTAGAGAGATTACTGCTATAGTTGAATAAAATAATTGCATGATTAGAAAACATGAGTTAATTTTGCTATTTGGTGAAGTTAAGAGAAGATGATATTATCTTTTGAGGAAATGGGAAGTTCGAAGGATAGTATACGTGCTAATTACAAAAAGGTTCGAGGAATTTATCATGATGCCTATGGAGAAATTTTACAATGAAAAAATGAGTACAAAATCCCTAGATTTGACTTTTCTTTGGAAATTGATTGAAGGTTTTGAACTTCAACTCCGAGGAAGGCATAAACCTTGACGAAATATATGGAAAAAAAATTTATATATGAAATATAAACCTTGAGGATAAAATTATTAAAAAATTTGATGATTTAAGGATTTGACCTTTCTGTGTTGATTATTAGAAAATCTATTTTTCGTTAACTTAAGGTGATTGAAGGATTGCTAAATTTTAATTTTCGAGGAAAAAATGTTAAATCTTAAATATAGATATATTGGTAAAGGTGGAGTAAAGATTTATTTGGATTCAATTTTTTTTTTTTTGAGTTTATTTGATTTCTAATAGGTGATATCCAAAATAGAAAGGCAAATTTTATAGCCACTTTTGAAATTGAAGAAAGGAAGGGGTCCAAGTAAATTTTGGATTTAAGGAAAGTACGAGAATAGAAAGACGCAATATTTTGATATCAACCGCAAGTATATATATATATATATATATATATATATATATATATATATATATATATATATATATATATATATATATATATATATTCAATGTTAAGGTTATGGATCCTATTACTTATGTGAGATTCGCGTATGTGACTTGAATTATTCGATTCTATACTGAACAGGGTGTCCCGTACATAATCATTTCGAAACTACACCATCAATTTATTTTCTAGATATCTAGTTTGTGAATTGCTTGTTTCCGTTGTATGTCTTCCAACTACCCTCCCAATGATAAAACAAAAAATCGTATCGATAACTCCTTCCACCCCCTCAATCTTACCTCCCTAGTAATTCCCAAATTTCAAGCACGAATTCTTTTAAGTTGGGTATGATGTAAACCCCCTAAATTTCTACTATGATTTTTTGAATTTGGTAATTATTTTTGTACTTCATCGCGTATAGATTCGCGTTTTCGTATTTGTACTATGCATGCAAATTTGCGTTATTGCTCGTCGAGTATGAATATATGCGAGGTACATATTTCTGGAAAAATATTTCTTATTTTTAATAAATGTATAAGCTCAAAGTAATATGTGATAGATAATTTATTTATCTAAATACATTCCTCTTTATTTCTTAAAATTGTCAAAACCTTATCTTTTGTTGTTTACTATATAAAAAGACTATTTTATTTTTAGAAAACTATACTTTATGAAAAGTGTTCTTCATTCATGCGAAGTACATAAATTTAAATGAATTTTCGAAATTAATTAATAATAATATTTTACTAACTCAAAAAGAATATTTGAAATTTGGTTTGAATTAAGATTTGATTAAATATATTAATTTAAAATTAGAAAATATGTTAATTTAATAGACTTAAATCAAATAAAGGTTTTATCGGGAATCGATTGGATCGGAGCGAATAATTTTTTTTAACGATTTGAATTAAATGATAGTATTATCTAAACGGGGTTTAAATTATTCTATTCCTATTCCTACTAGGATTTCCACCTCCTATAAAATGAGAGGTACTTGCCCTCTTTTTCTCATCCAAATTCCACAACTCAAGAATAGTGCATCGTGTCTGTGTTCCACGCCCATCTACAATATTTTCTATTACAATTACAACTCCCCCAACAGAACCCAACCCTCTCTCCGTCGTGTCGGACAGCCCCGACACGATGGTACAAACTACCAGCGTCGTCTCCTCCTTCCTTCTCCGCTACTTTCGCAACCCCTCCGACTCTACCAACTCACTGTCATTAACAACAGCACCACCTTCAGCCGTCCGACCCAAGCCCAGCTCCTCGACTCCACACAGAATCTCGTCGCCACCGTTTCGTCACTATCGCCATCATCGCCACCGCCATCATCATCCGACCACCGTCACCACGATCCACCGTTACCATCACCACCAGCCACCACCGCGGCGCAACTACCCCCCACCATTATCACCACCACCATCACCCAGGAATTTAAATAGTAGTAGAACCCTAACCTAGAGCCGGTCGCCTCGTCGCCACCGCTCCGACCAATGGGCGCCGAGCCACCTCCGCGGACTCTCCTTCCGAAACCCGATCCTCTCCGTGCCAGATCCCCTCGTCGCGTCGTCGTCCGCAGATATTGTATCGCTGCCCGCAGAGACCGCAACGCCGCCCGCTGACCTCCGTCCTCCCGAGACCCGTCGCGTCACCAGAAGGCCTACGCCCAAATCCGGCGCCTCCGAAACGAGCTGACTGCTCCGTGACGCTCGCGGCGAGCCCGGTCGTCGCTCGAAGCTGCGACGCCACCGCACGAGACCGCCGGCGCGCCTCCACCCAGCCCTGGTCGCCGCTCCTCCACTGAACTCGGAGAGCCTCCCTCTTCTCCTGCTCTCACCCTCTCGAACTCTCTTCCCCTCTTCGTCTCATCTCTCTCTCTCTCTCTTCACCCATTTTATTCTTCTTCTTTTAAAGACAGTAGGAGCTGTCATAATTTTTTTTATTATTACTATTATTATTATTATTATTATTATTATTGTTATTAATATCATTATTATTATTATTTTTGTTTGTTAATTAAAAGTGTATAGATGATACTAAAGGCAGTATGTATTTAGGAATACATATTTTATGTTGGAATTATGGTTTTACTAAATAATAATATTATTAATTAATTAGTATATATACATTAAATTATCTCTAAACTATATTATTGTATTTAAAATGCGGTTTTACAAAAATTGGTATATTATTAGATAGTAGTTTAAATACTTTTCTAAATAGTATTGTAGTATTTTACCTAATTAAAATCTAGTTCTAAATTAAAACAATTTTTTAAATATTTATCTACAAATATCTTAACTAAATATATATATATTTTTCTACCTAACGAATTAACAATCATATTTTTAACAAACTTAGAGTTTTTGCCTACTACTATCTTTTGACTTTCAAGTATTAACGTAAAATTATTTTTTTAACTAATAATATGTATTTCTCAAGTGTTATAAAATATTTCTAAAAATAGCATATGTGTTTATTTTCACAAATTCTTTTCAAATCATCTTAGTTAATCATGACTAATCTCCACTCCTATGTACTCGTGAAATTTGGAACCGTACGCAATGACCATGGCTATTGGACAAGACTGGACTTGTCGAATTTTCGCACCACACCGAACGACACACCAGACAATATACCTTACCATTATACTATTTGTTTTCAGTTTGCATTTTATTAACTATTACTGTTCATTTATTTTCAGTTCTTACAGTTCTTGATTTACTGTCTGCTCAGTGATATTAGTTGTACTTTTTTATTATCCTTTGGTTGCATATGGACTTAGAGTTAAGAGACTACTGTTTGTAGTATATTGCATATACCTCGACACAGTGGTACCACGAGTATGTGTGAGATGAACAGCATGTAGAGGTCCATGCGTGTTGGCTGATCACCCGTGCGCATGCGTTAGGGCTAACTGCTAATAGAGGCATGTTAGGAGACTTAGCAGTTAGTAGAGGTATATGGTCGTGGATGCAACTTAAATAAGGGCATCGGGTGGGGAGAACAATACCTGACGTATGGGCTTTTTTTTACTTCCCTGCTTACATGTGCGCTCATCCGGAGACGCAGGCTCCAGGTGCCCTCTGACGTTTCCTAGAGCGTTATGGACGTACCCCCTTGCACATATGCCTCTGACGATCTTCGGACGTTACGGACGTGGGTCCCTGGTGCCCTATATGGGGACCATGCCGATCCCATTTATAGCCAGGGTTCATGCGTCGAAAGGATTGTTTCTCAACTGCATGATCATTTTAGTACGGTTAGGTTACCTTATTTATGTCTTGTCACTTTCTTTGATTGTGGCATATTTTATATTCAGTATTAATATGGCATGTTCTTCCTATATCTTGTTACGTTCCTCTGAGGACCTGGTTATCTCGTCAGGTGTGTGCTCTTGTCTTTCACAGGTGTTCTAGCCGTGGCTATGATCATCTTTATGTCTTCGAGGATGATTGCAGATTGATCGTCTTTGCTTCGCTCGCCAAACTCTTTCTTTTATTATGTATTTCTTTTCATAGTTGGTAGTGAATTTATCTTCGCACAACTACATGTACCAATGACAATTCGTAGTTGATTATATGACATCTTTTATTCTTTCATTTTTGGATGAGATTAGTTAGCCTTAGTTTTACTGTATTTACCGCTTATGTATACATACGAGGATTCCATATATTGGAGTATACTTAGTATGTGTACAGCTGGCATGGATACTACTTAGTCCTAAGAATTTTGGGACTGGGGCGTGACACGTGTTGGCTTTGACGGAATTCAAATTGGTCGCGTATGCGTGACAAATTTGATGCGTATCCGTCGAAATTCACCGTATCGGCCTCTTTGCATGTTTTTCAATTACCTTGTGCATGATCGTCAGATCGAGATAAAACTTGCGCCAACAGGAGCGTATCATTTTTTCGGTCTTGTATGCCAAGTTGATCCGATTCTGAGAAAGTTGATCGGATCGCTGTTTTGCGGGCACCACGATCCGACTCAACGAGCGATTTTGTGTACGGCCCGCCGGAATAAAAAATTGGACATACCGTTGGGTTCGTATCATCAAAACGAATTCATAGACATGTAGTTTAACGACTTTAGAGACCTTTGACTCTGGCACACTTTTCGGTGCAAAGCGGGTCCAAGGACGAACATCGTTTTGGTCCGAAATTACCGTTTTGCTCCCGTGTTCAGAATTAGACTTTTGGATAGGCAATTCTAGCTAATTTGACTATTCTAAAAATGTTGGCAATGTCTATTTCAGCTTTCGGAGATGGTTGTAAGATTTGGACTTTATGGCTTACTAATTGACGGTATATTGTTGGTTCTTTATGCTACTACCAGGCAAGATACATTGCCTCCCTCTACAGTTCATTTTCATGCTTATAAATGTTCTGATTTATATTATGTTATCAATTAGTTACGCTAGTTGATGTGGATTTATATGTTTCCTTCATACCATGTCTACTAGTTTATTGTCATGCTTGTATATCATTCTTTCATAACTTGATAGCGTAGTTTTACTAGGATTGTTCACATTATAGTTCATACTAGAGCTGTCCTTACCTGTATCTTGACTGAGTTGTACCTTGTCATTATCTGTACCTTGACTGAGTCGTGTCATAGAATGAGTACGTGTAGTTGAACTGTAAATTCCTATTATCGTTTTCTCAACCCTCGAGTCCACACTCGGGACGAGGGTTGACCAGTTACACCAGAGAGTCCACACTCAGGACGAGGGTGTTTATCTTGATCTATTTGCACCCACGAGTCCACACTTGGGATGAAAGAGTTGGCTTGTTCATTTGCACTAGAGAGTCCACAATCGGGACGAGGGTGTTGTCTTGTTCGTTTGCACCAAGGAGTCCACACTCGGGACGAGGGTATTTGCCTTAAACTAACCCGTGAGTCCACACTCGGGATGAGGGTTAGTGATTAGTTTAAATCCGTGAGTCCACACTCGTGACGAGGATTTGGTATTCCATTGATCTCTTATTCACTTGTTCTTTCAGCCGTTCACTTATGCGTAGTTGTTCGTGTATCTATGTTCATAGTCACCAGTCAGTAGTCACTTGTCGATAGTCACTTGTTAGCTGTCATTTGGTCAGTAGTCATTTGTCATGATTTCGTCTCTTTCTCTGTTTATATCTTGTTTGTATTATATGCATAATAAACTATTAGATAGCCATGTTTTTATGTATCTTGCTATGTCCCCTGAGGACTTGATGATCTCTTCCGGTTTAGCGATTGTATGGAGTTAGTTAGCAGAACAAGATGGTATATGATGACGATACACTTGCAGGATTCAGGTATTAATATTACGTTTATTGTCTTCTCGTGCTTTCATTCCTAATCATGAGATATCCTGCTTGTTAGCCTAGTTTATAGACTCGCATTATTTTTTCTTGGAGTCTTATCGGATATATATGCTAATGGGCTGCAGACCACGACCTATAGTGTTCATTCGTGTTTTATATTCTTCTTGTGGATTGAGATATAGTTTTGCCCATGCCATGATTAGGCCTGATACCTTAGTCTAGGCAGCGTTTATGTATTCGAGATGGGCTGGAGTCCGCTCGATATGTAGCTGGCTTGCTCACGAGCTCGCGTCCGAAAAGTGGGTGCGGGTCGTGATAAGGTTTTTTGGTGGCCCATGTAGGTCAGAGCATATCGTATCGGATACGTAACTGTACTGATACCAGCCTGCGAATATGAATAAACCCTTAGAAATCTCAATCCACTCTGCCTTGAAAATTCTCTTAGAAATTTCTCTACCGACTTTGAAACTTCGTATTCATTCTCGATTATTCTTCCTTGCCTTTCCGTATCATTGATTCTTGTCTCTTCCTATTTTGGGGTGACGAATGATCGTGCTGACCAATTTATCAGAAATTCTTCAATTATAGTGTAATATTGCTTGATTATTGAATTTTTGGTTGCTTGATAGATGTGAGGGTATTGGAGATATCTATGGGTAATGATTCTCGCAACTAGAGGGAAGGTTATAAAGTTTTAATGACATACATTTGAGAGAGTAGTGTGACCAAAGGTGGGTAGAAGTCTTCGAGGTTTCGTAGTTACAAAATGGCTAGGAGAAGGGTATATACTATTTTTGAGGAGTTAAAATTTGAAGGAGGTTAAGGTAAAAGTAGACTATCTTTTTGAATTTAAGAAATAGTTATGAATTAGAATTTCGAGGACGAAATTATTTTTAAGGTGGGTAGATTTTTAACTCCTCTTCCCAGAATTTTGAAGTATTTTTTTATTTATTATTTAATTGAATTAAATGGTGATTTTGTGTTTTTATAAATATTTAATTAAATAGTTATCACATTACAGAGCTTTAGTCATGATTAAATTTAGAGTACAAGATGACCAAGAATTTTGGCAGGATAGTGCAATGGCGTGTTTTGACTAGTGTATTAGCTGTGGTAAGGAAGGCCGAGCCATCGGTGTGCCCTAACTAAGAAAACCAGGCCAAGTTATAGCATGACCATTATAAATAGTTTAATTATTTATTATTAGATTTATTGACTTTGTAGTGACCCGGTTGTACCAAACTGGTCCGGACTTGACCCAAACAAAACCCGGGCCCATGTAATGTTGTAGAGCGAACAAAGACGTTAACGATAATAGATGTGTTGTTTGAATGTACGTACTTTGTAATTTATGTAGTGGTCTAGTAAATGTTTTTTTTATATAATAATTGCATATAAAAATATCAATAATGTTTTATTTGATAATTATAATGAATATTTCCTTAAACATGTATTTTGGGAATTTGGGATTTATTTAGGCTATATATACCTATGTATAAATATATATATATATATATATATATATATATATATATATATATATATATATATATATATATGTTAATTATTTTGTTTTACCTATTCTCTAAATCTTGATATATACCTCCCCCATAAGCCCAGCACAGCCCGAGCCAGCTCGTCTCCTTTACCATCACACACACACACACACACACACACACACACACACACACACACACACATATATATATATATATATGTGTGTGTGTGTGTGTGTGTGTGTGTGTGTGTGTGTGTGTGTGTGTGTGTGTGTGTGTGATGGTAAAGAAGATAGAGAGAGTATATATATAAACAGAGAGATAGAGAGAGATGAATATCACGGAAACCCTAAGCCGTGCCTTCACCCCCAGAGGCATGCTCGGGAATGGGTAACCCCTCCCTGGCCTCCGCGGCAGCCACGAGCCGCCGTCGGCCGACGACGGACGTCCTCCCGCGTGCACGGGCAGGACGAGCAGCAGGGTGACAGCAGTAATGGTCTGTGGGAGGGCCGACTTCACATCAATCGTTCTCAACGCTCCCTCGATCGTTTCATGAACCGTTTCTTCTGGTACGATACCCACATGTACGTCTTTTACCCCATCAATTAGTATTACTTAAAACAGACTAAAACCATGTGATAAATTGATGCAAACATTGACAAAAACTTGTTTCGTAGACAGTAAACAGGCCGATCAAACACCCATTTTGGAAGGCCAAAATTGTCCAATCCAGTTAGAAAACCCAAAATTTTAATTGAACAATCTTGAAGACAATATATAGAGGTTCAGAACCCATTTCATAGTTTTGAATTTCATTAATTCTATACAGAGTAATCAGACCCTTAAAATGGGGAAAAATCGAGTTGTAAACAAATAGAATTTTAGGAAAACCTCTGATACGACGTGCGTACCGCCAAACCGGGCAACGTGGTCGCGAACCGAAAGCATCGAAAGGTGCGTATCGGCTTCGTGGATGTGTGGGCTTCGACGGAATTCAAATTGGTCGCGTGTGCGCGACGAATTTGATACTTATCCGTCGAAATTCACCGTATCAGCCTCTTTGTAAGTTTCCCAATTACTTTGTGCACGATCGTCAGATCGAGACGAAACTTGCACCAACAGTACCGTATCATTTTTATGGTCCTGTATGCTAAGTTGATTCGATTCTGAGACAGTTGATCGGATCGTCGTTTTGTGGGCCCTACGATCCGACTCAACTAGCGATTTTATACACGGCCTGCCAGAATCCAAAATTGGACATACCCTTGGGTTCGTATCATCAAAACGAATTCGTAGACATGTAGTTTGACGACTATAGAGACCTTTGACTCTGGCACACTTTTTGGTACAAAGCGGATCCAATGGTGGACATCGTTTTGGTCCGAAATTACCGTTTTCCTCCGTGTCCAGAATTGGACTTTTGGACATGCAATTTTTGCTAATTTGACTATTCTGAAAATGTTGTCAATGTCTATTTCAGTTTTCGAAGACGGTTGTGAGATTTAGACTTTATGGCTTACCAATTGACGGTATATTGTTGGTTCTTCATGCTACCATCAGGCAAGATATCTTACCTCCCTCTATAGTTTATTTTTATGCTTATAATTTTTCTGTTTTATATTATGTTATCAATTAGTTATGCTAGTTGATGTGGATTTATATGTTTTCTTCATACCATGTCTACCAGTTTATTGTCATGCTTGTATATCATTCATTCATGACTTGATAGTGTAGTTATACCAGGATGGTTAACATTATATTTCATACTAGAGCTGTCCTTACCTGTGTCTTGACTTAGTTGTACCTTGCCATCATTTGTACCTCGATTGCTTCATGTCATAGAATAAGTACGTGTAGTTGAACTGCAAATTCCTGTTATCGTTTTCTTAACCAGTGAGTCCACGGTCGAAACGAGGGTTGACCAGTTACATGAGAGAGTCCACACTCGGGACGAGGGTGTTTGTCTTGATCTGTTCGCACCCGTGAGTCCACACTCGGGATGACGGTGTTGGCTTGTTCATTTGTACCAGAGAGTCCACACCCGGGACGAGGATATTATCTTATTCGTTTGATACTCGGGACGAGGGTGTTTTCCTTGAACTAACCCGTGAGTCCACACTCGGGACGAGAGTTAGTGATTAGTTCAAACCCATGAGTCCACACTCAGGATGAGGGTTTGGTATTCCATTGTCTCTTGTTCACTCGTTCTTCCAGCAGTTCAATTATCCGTAGTTGTTCGTGTATCCATGTTCATAGTCATCTGTCAGTAGTCACTTGTCGATAGTCACTTGTTAGCTGTCATTTGGTCAGTAGTCATTTGTCATGATTCCGTCTCTTTCTCTGTTTATATCTTATTTGCATTATATGCATAATAAACTATTAGATAGGCATATTTTTATGTATCTTGCTATGTCCCCTGAGGACTTGATGATCTCTTCCGATTTAGCGATTGCATGGAGTTAGTTAGCAGAGCAGGATGGTAGATGATAACGATACACTTGCAGGATTCAGGTATTGATATTACGTTTATTGTCTTCTCGTGCTTTCATTCCTTATCATGAGATATCCTGCTTGTTAGCCTACTTTATAGACTTACATTATTTTTTCTTGGAGTCTTATCGGACATATATGCTAGTGGGTTGCACACCACAACCCATAGTATTTATTTGTGTTTTATATTCTTATTATGGATTGAGATATAGTTTTGCCCTTGCCATGATTAGGCGTGATACCATAGTCTAGACAGCGTTTACGTATTCGAGATGGACTATGTAGGAACGAAATCGTAAAGCAGAATACTCTAGAGGGGGTGAATAGAGTAGGCAGCAGAATATTACTAATTAAAATCTCGTTAGCAGTTAGATCACATATATAATAATAATCACAAAATAAATAACAATAATGAAAAGAGTGATCAGAAGGCAAACGCAAACACAGAGATTTATACTGGTTTTCCTCTTGTGAGGACTAGTCCAGTCGTAAAAACTCTAGCTTCCAGTTGAATCTACTATTGGAAAATCCCGCAAGTTTTCATACGAAGTCCTTGCAACTTCTATAGACGCGATCTTTGATACGAAGAACTCGACCAACTTCAGTTTTGAAGAGTCTATCTTTAATCAAGCCTCTGATTACAATCGCTATGAAACTTTTAGACCGTACCGCACTGGCAAATCATCTAGAGGATTGTAACTGGCTTAGGATTTGAAAATGGAAGCTTTTTAGAACTCTTTGGAAGAAACGTAAGTTTTAGAAGAGAAGAGATGAAAGTGAATTGGTGTTTTGAAATGATCGAAATCCTTCTCTATTTATAGTTTTTACAAAGGCAGAACTCTGACAGAATTCGGACAGAATTTTGACAGAACTCTTTATAACCAACCTCAACTGAAGGGAGACCAAGTTCAAAATCAAACGTTCACATAACGTTCAACTTGGCCGAACATGGCCCGAACTCTGGCCGAGTTCTGTCAGGGTTTGGTCAGTTGATTTTGTGAAAAAAATTGTTTTGGCTTTTTGAAAAATCCTTCATAAGCTTTTTGTAAAATAGATGTTTTTCAAAAACATCGGTCATTTTTAAAAGGTAAGTCAGTTTTGAAAAACGATTTCGGATGGCCTATTTGCCAGTATGACTTGGTGTACAATGTATTCCTAGACTCAATAAAAATGAAAATTATATTGCTTTTAAGGAAATACATTCTGGAGTGGCAAACTGCTTCGGTCTTGAACTGAGTAGATATCCATCTTTGATTAGTGTCCAAAAATTGTTAGTAAACATCTGAATTGATTCGTATATCGAGACAGAGTTTGATCAATTGTTAAAATCAGGTTTGACCATGACCAATTGGCCAACAATCTCTCCAATTTTGATAATTGACAAACCTTGACCAATATAACATCTTTGGTCTTGATCAATTCAAAAGTGTACCGAATGTACCGAGATATAAAATGTGAAAATTGTTCATAACCTGTATCCATGAAGATGTTAGGTCTTATTTCTCTCCCGTTATCACTTAACAAAATAATTGCAAAAGAGAAAGCACCCCCACAATAAATGCATAAGAACAATCATTGAAGAAACACAAAAAAAAGAAAAAAGTCGACATTCAACACAGGCATGGTATAAACACTTACAGAAAAATAAGATAAACAGATATGGTATAAACAACACAGGCATGGTATTTGTCACATGCAGTTTATATGGAAGCATAAAGAAAGATAATTCTATAATAAAGCTGAAAATAAATAAAGTGCTAAGCTGAATAATAAACTAAACTGAGTCATATGCCAAACTGAGGCATAAAATAATATGTCTATCAAAGTCACAAATCATATCCAAATTGAAAGAGTACTGATAATATCTTGGAATGTCGGAGCATTTCCAAGTAAACATAAGACAAAATCATTAGTCTCAAAAAGTAATTACTCAAAAGTCATCCTCATCCTCATCATCATCGGCTGCAGTGCCAGCATGTCCAGATGGAGCAGCTCCAGAAATGCCAGCTCCAGAAGTATGTTGAGTAGCACCAGATGTACGATACCAATCGTATGCGTTCCCTAGCTGGAACAGAGAGTGGACCGCCTCATCAATAATGCGGTATCCAGATACAGAAGGGTCTCTAGGAAGAGAGCTAGCAGAGTAACCCGTCTGTACAAATCGAAGATCGGCAAAGGAGTTGACAATAGCCTGGAACCGAGTCACGTCACGAAACTCATGTTCCCTGAAAGTGTCAACAAAGAATGTCTGCAGATCTGATAGATGCTGGTGAATACCCTCAAAGTTCATAGGGTAAGATTGAGGAGGAGCAGGTGTAGTAGGAGCAGGTACAGTAGGTGGAGGAGCAGTGGTAATGCTGCGACGAGAAAGCTTAAGGAACTTGGGCTCATGGTCTAGAACACAAGTGGATAAGTCAATATCAAAATGCTGAAAGATGTGTGGGATGATCATCGCATAAGAGATGTTGCGGTCGCTTCTATGACATCTACCCATTATCTAAATGATAGTCTTAGGGGCAGAAAAAGAAATCCCCTTAAGAATGTGATATAAAGCAGAAAGCTCGAGTGCACTGACATCATCTTTAGAAGTAGATTTTGGAAGTAGAGTGGAATAGATGATGCGATATAATTCATAGTTGAACAAGTTCAAGTTATCGGCCTTGAACTTTCCAGGACGAGCACATACGGGCGTACAAAGCTCATTCTTGAAACTAACAAGAGTCGTGCCCTCGGGGAAATCGAAGTCAGTGATGTCATCGAGCGGGGCACCTTCGTTTGGAAGACCAAGGATTTTTGCTAGCGATTCATCAATGAACTCGATATCTATACCGCCGACACGAGTTCTTGCGGTAAAAGTGTCTAACACGAAATTACAGTAAAACAATCTAATGGCAATAGTGACGATAGGGAATTATAAAGTAGCAAAGTGATGTAACCCTAATACCTCAAAGTAAGGACGGTGGTCAGGAAATACAGTCCACTTGATCGGAGAGCCGGTACATATAGTATGCATAATAAAGTCGGCATACTAACGTAATGCTTGGTCGGAAGTTTTGAAATAAAACTCATCCGATGCACCGTCATTCGATTGGACCGGAGAAAAGAGAGAATCCGTATATGGATCAGAAGACGATGCCTCTTCACTGGCATAGGTCTTCTTCCTCTTGAAAGGATTGAATCCCTTAGGCATTTTATCCTAAAAACTATAAACCCTAATAATTTGAAAGTGGAGAAGAGAAGGAATTATACTCAAGTATGCTGTAGAGGACACGATTCTCCGTACGAATCCAAATTTTGGATGAAGATCTCTATGTAGATTGGAAGAAGGAAGGTGGAGAAGAACTAGGGTTTTGGGCGCTGCTGCTGCTGTTGATGTGGTTTTGGAAGGGATGAAGAAGATGGGGGCCTCGGGTTCTGACCGAAATATATATAAACCCAGCCGAACACTGGCCAAATTCGGACCGAACTCGGGCCAAACTCGGGCCGAATTCGCCAAGGGTTCTTCTGGCTATAAAATTTTTTATGGGCCACACCTTTTTTATCAATTCATTTCAAATATTTAATTCAAAGTTTAGTAATTTTAAATTTCGAATAATATAATTAATATTATTTTATAAATTAATATTCTTTACTCAGCGTTTGTTTCAGATTAGCTGTAGGAGTACTGTCCCAGCTAACGGAGGTTCACCGGGGAACTCTTAAATACCGCTTCGCTTCGACCGTAGTTGTGGTGACAGATAGGCTCTTTTTAGGCTTATCTCGAAAACAGTTATTGAGTATTGAACAAATTAATTAATAAAATAAAATTAATTAATATTATTGTTATCTAAAATTTCTAATTCTCGACGTAAATAATTGAAACGATCTTCTGCTAGAGGTTTTGTAAGTATGTCAGCCAATTGATTCTGTGTGTCTATGTATACAAGGTCTATATCTCTATTTTGTTGATGATCTCTAAGAAAGTGATGTCGAATCTCGATATGCTTAGTACGAGAGTGACATACTGGATTCTTAGTCAAATTAATAGAACTAGTATTATCACAGAAAATGGGTATGTGTGTAAAATATAATTCATAGTCTTCTAAAGTTTGCCTCATCTATAAAATTTGTGCACAACAACGTCCTGCGGCGATATACTCAGCCTCGGTTGTTGATAAAGCGACAGAATTTTGCTTTTTGCTAAACCAAGGGACTAGAGCTTTTTCTAGAAAATAACATGTGTTGCTGGTACTTTTTCGATCTACTTTGCATCCGGCAAAATCAGCATCAGAATAACAGGTTAGGTCAAATAACGTAGTTTTGTGATACCATAAGCCGACAGAAGAAGTGCCTTTAAGGTATCAGAAGATACGCTTAACTGCGCACAGATGTGATTCCTTAGGATTAGCTTGAAAATGTGCACACAAGCAAACACTAAACATAATGTCTGGTCGACTAGCAGTTAAATATAGTAAGCTACCGATCATATATCGATACTTATATATGTCGACGGATTTGTCTTGTTCATCAATATCAAGCTTGGTTGAAATTGCCATTGGAGTGCTAAGTGGCTTGACTGCTTCCAGGTCGAACTTTTTTAATAGATCCTTTGTGTACTTTGCTTGATTTATGAATGTCTTATTGTTGGTTTGTTTGATTTGCAGTCCGAGAAAGAATTTTAGCTCTCCCATCATGCTCATCTTAAACTCATTCTGCATACACTTTAAAAATTCTTGACAAAGAGATTCATCAGTAGATCCAAAAATAATATCATCTACATAGACTTGAATCAAAAGAATGTTGTTATTCAAAGATTTTATAAATAATATAGTGTCAACCTTTCCCTTTGAAAAACCGTTGTCAAGTAGAAAAGAGCTTAGATGATCGTACCAAGCATGAGGGGCTTGTTTCAAACCGTATAAGGCTTTCTTTAACTTGAAAACATAATCAGGATTTTTAAAATCAGTAAAATCGGGATGTTGAGCTACATAAACTTCTTTTTTATAAAACCACTTAAAAATGCGCTTTTGGCATCCATTTGAAATAACTTAAAATTATAAAAACATACAAATGCACATAACATGCGAATGGATTCTAATCTCGTAACTGGGGTATAAGTCTCATCGTAGTCGATACCTTCTTCTTGATTATATCCTTGAGCTACGAGTCGAGCCTTATTTCGAGTCACTAAACCATTCTCGTTCAGTTTGTTTCAAAATACCCAACGGGTGCCAATGACCGGATGATCAATGGACTTGGAAACAAGTTTCCAAACTTGATTCCGTTCGAATTGGTTTAATTCCTCTTGCATAGCATCTAACCAAAAATTATCACTACATGCTTCTTCAATATTTTTGGGTTCAAGCTATGAAATAAAAGCAACACAAAAATCTATATCTTTGCTAGAGGAACGAGTACTTACACCCTTGGTAATCTTACAAATTACCAAGTCCTTTGGATGATCTACCAAGAATCTCATCTCTTTTGGCGTATCCTCAGGATTGCTGGTTCCGGCTTCTTTGCTTGAAAGTTCTGCATCTTTGTGTGAAAGTTTTACAGTAGCTGTACTTGGTGTAATCACATCTTCATTGTCATCATCGTCTGAGTGTTGATTTAGCTCATCAAACTTGACATTAATTGATTCTTCGATGATCATGGTTCTTTTGTTGATGACTCTGTACCCTTTGCTCTTTGTTGCATAACCTAAAAATATACCTTTATCGGTCTTTTTATCAAATTTACTCAGATTGTCTTTAGTATTAAGAATAAAGCATTTACAACCAAAAATCTTAAAATGTGAAACAGTGGGTGTTCTATCAAACCATAGTTCATAGGAAGTCTTTTTCGATACAGGTCGAATTAGAACCCTATTGAGAATATAGCACGTTGTATTGACAGCTTTAGCCCAAAAGTATCTAGGTAGACTAAACTGGTTTAACATTACTCTAGCCATTTCAGATAGAGTCCTGTTCTTACGTCCATAACTCTATTTTGTGGTGGAGTCCTAGGGCAAGAGAATTCATGCAAATAATCGTGTGTGTCACAAAATTGTTTGAACTCTGCATTCCCAAATTCGTTGCCATGATCACTACAAATGCGAGTAATCATGAACCCTTTTTTATTCTGTACTTTTTTGCAAAAGGTGACAAATTCTGATAATGCATCATTCTTGCGTGCAAGAAAATATCCCCATGTATATCTAGAGAAATCATCTACAATGACAAATGCATATAACTTACCACCTAGACTAGCAATTCTACTTGGTCCAAATAAGTCCATATGCAACAGTTGTAGAGGTCTAGTGGTACTTACAGCGTTCTTGGATTTAAATGCGGATCAGGTAGCTTTGTTCTTTTCACATTCACTACATAACGTATCCTTCTAGAAAGATATGTCCGGTAAGCCACGTACCAACTTCTTTGTAGATAGTTTTGAAATTTTATCCATGTTTGCACGACCGAGTCTCATATACCATAGTTGACTCTCAATGCTTTTGGATATCAGACATCTACCTACTTTGTTAGCATCTTCTAAAAGATAGAAAACATATATGTTATCTTCCCTAATACTTTCAAAGATAGTACTACCAGTTGAAATATCAACTATAGTACATTTTTCTTTGACGAAGTTAATACCATAATCGTGATCAGCTAAATGGCTTATGCTGAGCAGATTATGTTTTAAGTCGGTAACTAGACAGACATCTTTAATCATAGGATAGGGAGCATTACCAATGTCACCGATACCGATTATGTACCCTCTTAAATTATTGTCGAAGGAGACGTATCCTTCTTTATTCTTCTTCGATAGTGTTGTGAATAATGAAGCATCACCGGTCATGTGCCGTGAGCAACCGCTGTCGAGGATCCATTTGCTCCTACCATGTGAAGGGCGTTCCACCTACAAAACAATTTGCAGATGAAACTCTTGGCACCCATTTCTTGTAGGGTCCTAACTGGTTAGTTTTTAGTATCCATGCATAAATATTTAAATCTACTAACTTTCTGATTCTACATGCAGAGGATATATGACCAATAAGGCCACAATAATGACATTTTGTATGTTGAGTGTTGAAAGTTGTGTGAGGTGCATGATTGGTATGTTTTTGTTTTTTAGTATAGAAGAATGAATGCCTATTAGTCTACTTGGGCATAGGTTTGGTATAGTTTGGTCTGATAGTGTTTGGATTGGGCGTGTTCCGATGATTCAGTAATTGACACATGTTAGAATAGGAAGCAGCAACTTTAGGCTGTTTTCCTATACTAATTTCCAACTTTTTGCAGGTGTCATATATTCTAGTGTAGTCAGATGTAAGTGTTTCTATTCTGACTTGTACATACTGGAGACTCTTTCTCTTCTTAGATAGGTCTTTCTTTACCTGGATGATGGTTTAGTCTTTTTCTTCGGATAACTTAATAATCTCGTGTAACAACAACTTAATAGATGAAAGTTCACAAGACTCAATTGAAGAGTCATTATTTCTAATATCATCTATTTGGTCGGTAAGTCTTCCTATCTCACCTTTGTTCTTTTTGAGTACCTTCTTAGAGATTTCATATTTACTACGCAGTTTTCTGTAATCATTTAACAGGTCACTGAAAGCCTCTCCTAGTTGCTCAAAGGTGAAATCATTATAAGGATCAAATAGAGGATTAGTTATTACCTGATCACAAGCCATCAAGCATACATTTGTAGCATCATCTGATTATTCGTCTTCTGAATCGCTGGCTTCGCTTTCATGCCATATGCTTGTATTGGCGTACTTCGTTGATACAGATCTCTTCAGGTAGCCTTTGTCATATTTGCTGCTTTTTCTTGTTGATGATGATGTTGTTAGACAATCTTTCTTCATGTGTCCTTTCTTCTTACATCCGTAGCAAATAGGATCTTCCTCGTTGTTATTGTTGTTACTATCTTTTGTTCTCCTGTTAAATCTCATGAACTTCTTGAATTTTCTTACTAGAAGAGCTTGATCTTCAGAATTGGAGTCATTGTCGTCAGAATCATCTTCGACAGTTCTTCTATATTGATCCTTTAGGGAGATCGACTTTTTTGACTTGTCCTTTTGTGTAGCGTCTTCAAAATCTTGAAGTTCTAACTCGTGATTGAGTAGCTTACCCGTGAGTTTTCCAGAGACATTGTTGAGAGGTCGTTTCCTTCAATGATTGTTGTAGCCTTTGGAATCCAGTTCTTTGTGAAAGCTCGTAGAAGTTTACAAATCTTTTCATGGTTACTATATTCATTGCCTAGTGAAGACAAAGGATTTACAGTATCCAAGAATCTTGTAAACATCTGAGTGACTAATTCACTTGGCTTCATTTTTAACGCCTCGTACTCCTGAGTAAGTCTACTGATCTTTGACTCCTTGACTTGTGTTGTTCCTTCGTGGGTTACTTCGAGAAGTTTGCATACTTCATTTGATGTTGTGCAGGTAGACACCCTGTTGAATTCAGTTATGTCTAAAGTACAAAATAAAGCGTTAATAGCATATGTGTCAAGACTGGTCTTTTTCTTTTCATCCTCTGTATATTTGTCATGGGATTTTTCAAATAAAACTCTATCAACATTAATACGAGGAGGATTTTTGTATCCATCAATAACTACAGGCCATAAGTCAAAATCAAGATATTTTAGGAAGAAACTCATACGTGTTTTCCAATAAGTATAGTTTGTGCCGTCAAACAGTGGAGGTCTATTTGTGGCTTGGCCTTCACTTGTGAATTTCACAGTTGCCATGTGTAATTCTGTGATCTATATAATAATTAAAAAATAACTGAATATAGCTACAATTTTACCTTACTTTATCTATATAACCTGCTCTAAAACCAATTGTATGAACGAAATCGTAAAGCAGAATACTCTGGGGGTGAATAGAGTAGGCAGCAGAATATTACTACTTAAAAACTCGTTAGC
Organism: Iris pallida; assembly: GCA_029216955.1. Classification (NCBI taxonomy): domain Eukaryota; kingdom Viridiplantae; phylum Streptophyta; class Magnoliopsida; order Asparagales; family Iridaceae; genus Iris; species Iris pallida. The sequence goes on along the minus strand of JANAVB010013598.1, from coordinate 19,190,277 downwards.
AGTTAGATCACAGATATAGTAATAATCACAAAATAAATAATAGTAATAAAAAGAGTGATCAGAAGGCAAACGCAAACACAGAGATTTATACTGGCTTCCCTCTTGTGAGGACTAGTCCAGTCGAAAGAACTATAGCTTCCAGTTGAATCCACTATTATAAAATCCTGTAAGTTTTCATATGAAGTCCTTACAACTTCTACAAATGCGAGCTTTGATACGAAGAACTCGACCAACTTCAGTTTTGAAGAGTCTATCTTCAATCAAGCCTCTGATTACAATCGCTCTGAAACTTCTAAACCGTATCGCACTGGCAAATCAACTAGAGGATTGTAACTGGTTTGGGATTTAAAAATAGAAGCTTTTTAGAACTCTTTAGAAGAAACATAAGCTTTAGAATAGAAGAGATGAAAGTGAATTGGTGTTTTGAAATGATCGAAATCCTTCTCTATTTATAGTTTTCCAAAGACAGAACTCTGACAGAATTCGGGCAGAATTCGGACAGAACTCTTTGTAACCAACTGCAACTGAAGGGAGACCAAGTTCAAAATCAAACGTTCACATAACGTTCAACTTGGCCGAACTCTGGCCGAACTCTGGCCGAGTTCTGTCAGGGTTTGGTCAGTTGATTTTGTGAAAAAAATTGTTTTGGCTTTCTGAAAAATCGTTCAGAAGCTTTTTGTAAAATAATTTTTTTTCAAAAACATAGGTCATTTTTAAAAGGTAAGTCAGTTTTGAAAAACTATTTCAGATAGCCTATTTGCCAGTACGACTTGGTGTACAATGTATTCCTAGACTCAGTAAAAATAAAAATTATATTGCTTTTAAGGAAATACATTCTGGAGTGGCAAACAGCTTCGGTCTTGAACTGAATAGATATCCATCTTTGATCAATGTCCAAAATGTCGTTAGTAAACATCTGAATTGATTCATATATCGAGACAGAGTTTGATCAATTATTAAAATCAGGTTTAACTATGACCAATTGTCCAACAGGCTGGAGTCCGCTCGATACGTAGCTGGCTTGCTCATGAGCTCGCGTCCGAAAAATGGGTGCTGGTCGTGACATATGTTAATATAGAATATTAAATATAATATATTATTACAGGTGAGCTTGGAAAGATTGACAAGGACACCGGAGTTGGTCAGACCTACCCGCAAATAGCAGTTACAGGCAATCGTGTTTATCCTTCATTACAGATTATTCTTTTATGTCTTTTTGTTCATTTTGATTAGCATTATATGACGTAGGAGTTGATACTTAGTGTCCATTTTTCGACGGGTACTGATGTCATGATCATAACATAGAGTATTGACATTAGGTATTACGTACATACTGACGTGTCCATTGACACGTTTGACTACAGGACACCGACACATTCCTGATATGAGGTTTGTATGACTATTCATGGTATTGATCTTGTGTAAGCATTCTAAATTTCTTTATCAGTATTGCTATTTCATTCGAGATGACTGTACAGACTTAACATTGCAAAATTCTAGACATATGGATTGGAGAAAACTTGACTATAATATCAGACCTTTGTCGTGTGGCCAGTTGTTTAACGACCTTTATCTTTGTAGTAGAGTAAGGGATTATTACTGTCGAAAATTAATTATCCTTGGTTCCACGACAGGGTACTGGGAACAATATCTTGCTGAGGTGCTAGTAAGCCTTAGTGGAAGGGGTCTACTATTTTAGAAAAGTATCTCACTTGTATAGCACATAGACAGATATAGTATATTGCCTTAGTTCATACTTTCATTTTTGTACCTTGGCATGTATATTATGCACCTTGCTAGTCCCCTGAGGACCTGGCTATTTCACAGGCTTAGACGAAGCTGAAGACTACCGGCAGGTTTACAGTTCGGGAGCTGAGACCGGAGAAATACCGGCACAGGAGGACGAGATAGTGCTAGAGGATTTTTTGTGATCATGTCACCTTCACATTTAGTCTTGCTACATTATTTCCTTTTTTTCATCAGACTTGTAGTTGATTGGTACTTTGTTTCTTTCTTTGCAGTTTCAGAATGTTTTATCCGCACAGACTTCATTACTTTTATTGCTGGATATTTGAGACATTTTTCTTATTTATTCATGATCTCTTGGTGGACTCTATGGATGTGATTATATATATATATATATATATAAATATTTTTTTATATATATATATACATATATATATATATATATATATTTATATATATATATATATATATTTATATATATATATATATATATATATATAAAATATATATAAAATATATAAATATATATATATATATAGATTTTTTTGAGGAAGGAAATTTTATTCAAGTATCAGGCGCAAAATACTGATACCTATACAAGTAAAAGCACCTCGTGCTCAAAAAAGAAAAAGGGAAAGAAGAACGACAAAAGGATACAATAAGGGTGGAGGCTAGGCTAAGGCTAACCAAAAGCTGTCCTCGGAGTGAGTGCGCGCCTCCTAGTTCGGTGGATCTGACGGAGAACTTCGCTTAATAGCTGGTGAGGAAGGAATTGATGCCCCTCGTACCGATACTTGTTCCGATTCTTCCACAGAACCCAAATACCGATAGCTGCGACAATTTGACGACCGTGGGAGCGGCTCCAGCTGGCAAGAAGATCGTTGAAGCCTCCGGGATTATGGGTCTGCCATAGCTTGTGAGGCGATTCCACAATTGTGATGCCAGTTCACCGGATAGGAGGACGTGCTCCACTGTCTCCTCGTGAGGTGATGTACAGCAGTGACATCTTGATGCTAGGATGTAGCCAAAAGAGGTGATGGTGTCGTCAGTGGGAAGTTTTTATCTCTGGGATCTCCAGATGAGGATTGACCATTTGTTTGGGATGCACGATTGCCAGTAAGGAGCGATGAAGGGAGATGGTGTGCCGGTCGCTTGAGCAACTTTCCTGGTAGAGTCCAGCGTGAATGAGCCGCCTGGATTAGGGTTCCACCGCAGATGGTCCAGTTCGTTGGAGATATGCAAATTGTCCGCTGCGAGTCTGTCAGCCGCCTCCTGCCCGAGCTAGTCTCTGACTCTGGTCTAGATCTGTAACACCCAGTTTTCCAAATGAGGGTATTTTGGTCATTTTCAAAATTTTAGAATTTAATTTTGAATTATTATTATTATTTATAATTAATGTGATTTTTGAGTGATTTTTAGAATAATTGTTTTGGTGTTTTAGAGACTTTGACTTAAGTTGACCTTGTAGACTAACCTAGTGGCTAACCTAGGCCTTGACTAAGAGATTAGGATTGGAGAACCTAGGTTGACTTAAGTTCATGAGGATGAACTCATTGGGATTAATTTGGTGAAATTAGGAGTTAGTTTGATATGGAAATGGCTTGTGAAGTCACAAGTCATTTTATGACTAGTAGGCTTAATGGCCCATAGCCCACACCCATTGAACCAAGCCCTAACCCTAGAAATTATGAATAGACTCTTTGGTCCGCCCCTCCCCTATTTATATGCTCTTAAAACTAGGGTTGCCTCTTTAGGAAACTTGCCATTTAGAAGAGGTGAGTCCCCAACTTTGTAAATCCTTAGAAAATCCATTTCTTCTCCAAATTCCTTCAAATAAATTGCAATAGGACTTAATTCTTGTGTTCTTGCTGTTGCTATGGAGTATTTTCAGGGAACACACAATTTGAGGAAGTTTAGTGGCTTGTGGAGCTCTTCCCATTTGGGGATTTTGACCCGTTGTTCACCAATAGGTATAATCTTGTATACTCCATATAAATTCTGTTAAAATTCATTTTAGGAATGCCCTAGCCCTAACCTAACAGTATGAATAGAAAACCCTAGATTTTTGTGTCCTTTTGTGTCCAAACTGGACACGTATTAGTGTCACTTGGCACGTGTTTGTTGAAATGCCCCAATGGGCATTTCGATTAATTTTTAGGAATGTAATTTAATAGGAATTAGGGTTTTGATGTCGCTTATGAGTTTCTAGTGTCTGAGTGTGGTTTTCGTGTCATGTCGAGTTGCCACAGACACGTGAACACGCTGACGCGTACGCGTGCACGGGCACTATAGCTGCCCTGCTACTCGGGTGCAATTACGTGCAGGACACGACACGAAGACACAAAATATTTGACACATAGTAAGGGGCGACCACTGACATCACGTGTGTCAAGTGGCACGAACCCTTGTGTCGTGTCGGACACGATATTGCACGTACACTGTGTGTGCACTGTGCGGTTCAGTGCACTAATGTGTTTTCCTATTTTCAATTGATTTTAAATGATTTTAAATCATGTTTAACTTATTAATTAGATCCTAATTATGATATATAACCTCTGTTAAATTAGTTTGCATGATTAGTTAGGTTGTTAATGTGGAAATTGATTCGAAATGGCATGTTAACTGATATTTCCTGATACATGTGTTCTCAGTATTTCCTAACCATGTAACGCCTGTTTATTTATGTTCTTCACTAAAAAAAATGTTTTCCCCCATGTTTGTAGATCATGTATAGCTAGGTATTTACTTTCATATGTGGTATTGATATGAGAAATGGGATTCGATTTTAGAAATCTACTGTTTTCTGATACTCTTGGCACAGTGAGTATCCAGTTTCAAACCCATCTATGTTCCCTGTCATTATGTTGTTTTTTTCACTAAAGATGATTTCCCACAAGTTACATTTCATATTAGCTTAGTTTTTGCATTCAATTAAAGGCCCTTGGTTATGAAATTTATATTTGGACTTTTGAGTTCATTGTCGAATTTGCATAAAACCTAAGAATGTTTCATTCAAAACCTGAACTGCTTCCTTTTCTCTACATGAACTGACAACTTAAATTGGTTACCTTCCTTCTTTAATTTGAACTGAGATTGGAATGATTGATTATTCTTTGGTTAACTTTATTTGTAAATGAGATATCTGACATTATGTTAGTTTTGTTTTGGTTTTCTTTTTAAACTAAATTGTTTCCTGTTTTGATGAACTGAGATTTTCTCCTTAGTTAGCTATGTGTATGGTTCATTGAATCCATTCCTTTTCTCCCAATTTTGAATTGAAATGAATTTCTGTTCATTAGTTACTTATATTTGGTTTCAATGTCCTTCTTAATAACTGTCATGGTTCACTTGAATTGATCCCCTTGAATTATATTGAAATGTTGGTTATTTTAGAAACCTGGAATTAGTAATGTTCAGCCTTTTCATTGGATTCATTAACCTGAGTTGTTGGTTGCCTCCTTTCCCTTTGATCAACTGAGTTTTGGACCTCAAAACCTGGGACTGCTTAACCTTTTTCTATGTGTAATAACCTGAGTTTCACTGTTACTGTTTCCTGAGATGGTTTGACATGTTGTGAGGTTCATACATGAGTAAACTGAGATTAGTTCCCAGTTTACTTTTAGCCTGAGCATATGTGGATGAGTTACATTATATTGTTCAATATTCTTCCTTTTAACTGTTGTGAGGAAACTGGGTTTTAGTTCTAGAAACCTGAGTTCCAGTTCCCTATTGAACTGTCATATTAACTGATTAATAACCTGGGTTGTATTCTACATAAACCTGAGAGCAATACCTGAGATGCCACTGTACTTTATTCCCTTCAATTTTCGAAATTCTGAGTTACCTTGCTTGATGTCAATGTTTGTTCCTGAAATTGATTTCCCTTTTGTTCACAAAATTCTGAGTTAAGGAGGCTTGGTGGGTTAGTAAACTGATTTATTTTGCTTCCTTACTGTCTCCTTTACACACATCCTTTTGCACATAAATACATTATCCTTCCATTTGACTGAGCTGAATATAGATGTGATTATAGGTCTTAACTGTATTCCTGAAATTCCTTACTGTTTTCTCAATGTCTGAACACACACATCCACAGTTATTTCTCATTGTTTCATTGTAAATTCTGAGGTTTTGCATTGGGTCAATATGTTGTTGTTCACTGATTTTACTTCATGCCTCACATGTATCACTCACCTTAACACTCTAGCCTACATACAAGCCTAACACTCTAACACATACACATATGCCTTGTACTTGAGTGCCTCTCTCTCTTTTCCTATGTATATATATATATATATATATATATATATATATATATATATTATGTGAATGGAAAAAAAAAATATATATATATATTATGTGAATGGTGATATATATAAGTTCCAAGATATAATTGTGTGTGCTTTATATATATATAGATATATGTATAGTGTATGAGTGATTTTGTGTAGTGGCTATAGGATAGATGTTCCTAATAGACTTTTAGTCTTAGTCAAGTCTATTGGTTATGTATAGGCATGGCTTGACATGGTGTTGACTAGTTTAGTCATAATATAACCTAGAATAGTTTGGTATTGCCTAGATTAGTCTAGAAAACCTAGAATAGTCTTGCTAGATATAGTTTAGACTAGTTTGACCTAGATTAGACTTGGTTGACCTAGTTTGACTTCTAGGGTTGACCAGAGTTGACCAAAAGTTGACTTTGGTCTAGATTGACCTAGATTCGTGTAGAACGCATTGTAGTGCATATTATTTACCATTCTGGACTCGTTGTGACTTGTGCTGTTCTAATAGGAGCCAGACACCACTCCTCGGACAGTATTTTTATCTCGGACTTTTAGTTAGCAGGCGAGTACATTCTCTGATCTTTTCATACTTACCTGGATTATTTTCTTGCTCTAGATTACTCTACTTGATGCTGACATGTATCTTCACGGATTAGTACTATATGGATCCTTTCCTGAGATATTATCCCTCTACGGGTGCATCGGGTATTTCATGTTCATGTACTTTATCATGTGCATCAGGTACTCCTTGTACTCGTACTAGTTCATGTTTTTACATGTTCTCATGTGCTTTCACGTGCCTCATGTACTACTCATTACATGAGTTCACGTATCTTAGTCATATTCATGTGCTTATAACGTAACTTGAATGGATCCTTGTGTACTGATTGGGGCGGGGTGAGTAGAATTGGTTATGTGAACACTATCCCAGTAGCTGTATAAATATGCCTCCTTATTTGTATTCATGTACCCCCAAGCCGTTTACATAACCATTATGCTCTAAATTATGTAGCCACTTACAGTCTCTACTATCATGTATTTACTTTCAGTTACAAAATATCTCCTGTTTACTCGTACTTCCTTTTCAGCACTTCCTGTATTTTACTCTATTGCATGATTTATACTCCTAACCTATTATGAACTGTTTTGAGAGATATGTGCTCGTTCCCGTCCTGACTGGACCTGTTAAAAATTTTACAGTAAATGATGAGGCTCTGGTGTCTATTCCTCTTGGTGCAGCATTAGAGTGACTTGGACCTGCTAGCAGTAGATGATACTTCTCTAGATTAGGGCTGTCTTTACCTTTTGGATCACTGTAGTTAGATTCTGGGATATTTCTGAGCTATGTATTTATTTTAGTCACTTAGAATTCTGGATTTATATCTCGGTGATGTTGCGTTCCTGGTTGTTATCTATCTTTATCTTTCTATCTCATTCCTATTCTATCCTAGATGTGGTTGAGTTATATTGTGTTATGTCACCCCCATTCGGGGAGTATAACTGTATATCACCCTTATCTGTTAGATGTTATGACCTAGGACAGCGTTCTACCACCGACGCTGCGGCGTAGGCTGGACGTACCCACGTCACGTGCCCTTATTCTAGGGTGCGGGTCGTGACACGTTTTTAGTGGTGGCCCATGCAGGTCGAGTTTATGTAGTGGTATTTGAACTAGAGTATCACTACAGCCTGCAGTAGGATTAGGATTTTTTTTTTAGGGTACTCAATCACAGTTAGGATTCCTTAAAAGATTCCTGGGACGACCCTTGAGAATCTTATTTAAACTTCAATTTAAAATCCTTCCCCTTGTTTGTTCGCTCTCACTCCTTGATTATTGAATTTGATTTTGATGAATCGTTGTTGATTTTGATTTCCTATCGAGATGAATTTTATAGCCTGAGTTACGATATTTTCTGATAACATATATTGACGGGAATACAGGAATGGTAAAACGTCTACATGATTATGGAACCCGTAGTTTATCGCAGCCATATTAAATGGCGTGGCGAAAACATGGAGACCTGGCTTCGGATGTACGTATCTTGGTTATGAGATTTGGAATTTCTTGCAGCTATACTAGTCGGCATAGCGAGATTTCCAGACGACATGATTGTAGATGTGCATACCCTAGTTATGGAATCTATCGTTATTCGCAGCCTTACTTACTGGCATGGCGAGGACTCTGAGTAACATGATTTTGGACAGACACATATGATTATCAGATTGTATCTTGAGAAGGTTTTAAATATATCATCTCTATCGTACCATTCTGTTGTATAAATTGTACCCCATCATCAAATAACTTAGGAGTAGGAGTATGAGTAGGAGTAGCCTAGCTGTTACTATAACCTTGTGTAACTTCTTGCAATAAATTCTTCCTAATACAACGAATTGGTGATTTTGCTAGACCTTGACTTAGATTTGATATTGTAGCTCTGGTTTCAAAATAGTTCATTCTTTTAAACAGATAGGCAGAACAGATTTTTATCATTATTTTCTTCTTGCTATTGATTCTGGTATTACCCTAATATATATAGTGGACACAGATACTTGCCTGACACGTATGCATACTACACTTGTTTACCAACCTATCTAAATGCATGTTAATATGATTCATGTTAAGTTCTCAAAATCCTAGTATTCTAATATAGTGCAGTATCAGTGACTAGTTCTATGTTTCTCTATATTAAATTCGTAATTTAAATTTAAGTTTCATGTTATTAGTCTTGCTTACATCACTACACATGTATGTTATATACAGGGCTTTAGTTCAAAAAAATTGGTTGTGTTTTGTGTTGAATTGTCAAATCTGAGACTGCGTACATAGTAAACCCTTAACCTTGGATTCTACGAGTTTAGTTCAAATTGCAGTTTTAAATTGTAATGTTTTGAGCCGTATACATGGTTGTGTGCACGTATATAATGTTAGGTTCATACTCTTATATGTTAGGTTGTGGTTGTGGTAAACATTGAGTTGGTTTTGATGTTCGAATTCTCTAAAATTTTGAAAACTAAATTCATGTTAACATTTTTACACTGCTATCAATATGTGTAGTTCAATTTCAGATCTAATATGTAATGATGAGCTAAACTGAATGATTTATATAGGTTCTGAGATTTTGATTGTGGGGGTTTGACCTAGAAGGGGTACGATCATCTTAATTTCGAGGACGAAATTTTTTTCTAAGGTGGGTAGGATTGTAACACCCAGTTTTCTAAATGAGGGTATTTTTGTCATTTTCAAAATTTTAGAATTTAATTTTGAATTATTATTATTATTTATAATTAATGTGATTTTTGAGTGATTTTTAGAATAATTGTTTTGGTGTTTTAGAGACTTTGACTTAAGTTGACCTTGTAGACCAACCTAGTGGCTATCCTAGGTCTTGACTAAGAGATTAGGATTGGAGAACCTAGGTTGACTTAAGTTCATGAGGATGAACTCATTGGGATTAATTTGGTGAAATTAGGAGTTAGTTTGATATGGAAATGTCTTGTGAAGTCACAAGTCATTTTATGACTAGTAGGCTTAATCGCCCATAGCCCACACCCATTGAACCAAGCCCTAACCCTAGAAATTCTGAATAGACTCTTTGGTCAGCCCCTCCCCTATTTATATGCTCTTAAAACTAGGGTTGCCTCTTTAAGAAACTTGCCATTTGGAAGAGGTGGGTCCCCAACTTTGTAAATCCTTAGAAAATCCATTTCATCTCCAAATTCCTTCAAATAAATTGCAATAGGACTTAATTCCTGTGTTCTTGCTGTTACTGTGGAGTATTTTTAGGGAACACGCAATTTGAGGAAGTTTAGTGGCTTGTGGAGCTCTTTCCATTTGAGGATTTTGACCCGTTGTTCACCAATAGGTATAATCTTGTATACTCCATATAAATTCTGTTAAAATTCATTTTAGGAATGCCCTAGCCCTAACCTAACAGTAGAAATAGAAAACCCTAGATTTTTGTGTCCTTTTGTGTCCAAACTGGACACGTATCAGTGTCACTTGGCACGTGTTTGTTGAAATGCCCTAATGGGCATTTCGATTGATTTTTAGGAATGTAATTGAATAGGAATTAGGGTTTTGATGTCGCTTATGAGTTTCTAGTGTCTGAGTATGGTTTTCGTGTCGTGTCGAGTTGCCACAGACACGTGAACACGCTGACACGCGCGCGCGTGCACGGGCACTGAAGCTGCCCTGCTACTCGGGTGCAATTGTGCGCAGGACACGACACGAAGACACGAAATATTTGACACACACTAAGGGGCGACCTCTGACATCACGTGTTTCAAGTGGCACGAACCCTTGTGTCGTGTCGGACACGATATTGCACGTGCACTGTGTGTACACTGTACGGTTCAGTGCACTAATGTGTTTCCCTGTTTTCAATTGATTTTAAATAATTTTAAATTGTGTTTAACTTATTAATTAGATCCTAATTATGATATATACCTCTGTTAAATTAGTTTGCATGATTAGTTAGGTTGTTAATGTGGAAATTGATTCGAAATGGCATGTTAACTGATACTTCCTGATACATGTGTTCTCAGTATTTCCTAACCATGTAACCCCTGTTTATTTATGTTCTTCACTAAAAAAATGTTTTCCCCCATGTTTGTAGATCATGTATAGCTAGGTATTTACTTTCGTATGTGGCTATTGATATGAGAAATGGGATTCAATTTTGGAAATCTACTGTTTTCTGATACTCTTGGCACAATGAGTATCCAGTTTCAAACCCATCTATGTTCCCTGTCATTATCTTATTTTTTTCACTAAAGATGATTTCCCACAAGTTACATTTCATATTAGCTTAGTTTTTGCATTCAATTAAAGGCCCTTGGTTGTGAAATTTATATTTGGACTTTTGAGTTCATTGTCGAATTTGCATAAAACCTGAGAATGTTTCATTGAAAACCTGAACTGCTTCCTTTTCTCTACATGAACTGACAACTTAAATTGGTTACCTTCCTTCTTTAATTTGAACTGAGATTGGAATGATTGATTATTCTTTGGTTAACTTTATTTGTAAATGAGATATCTGACATTATGTTAGTTTTGTTTTGGTTTCCTTTTTAAACTAAATTGTTTCCTATTTTGATGAACTGAAATTTTCTCCTTAGTTAGCTATGTGTATGGTTTATTGAGTCCATTCCTTTCCTCCCAATTTTGAATTGAAATGAATTTCTGTTCATTAGTTACTTATATTTGGTTTCAATGTCCTTCTTAATAACTGTCATGGTTCACTTGAATTGATCCCCTTTAATTATATTAAAATGTTGGTTATTTTAGAAACCTGGAATTAGTAATGTTCAGCCCTTTCATTGGATTCATTAATCTGAGTTGTTGGTTGCCTCTTTTCCCTTTGATCAACTGAGTTTTGGACCTCAAAACCTGGGACTGCTTAACCTTTTTCTGTGTGTAATAACCTGAGTTTTACTGTTACTATTTCCTGAGATGGTTTGACATGTTGTGAGGTTCATACATGAGTAAACTGAGATTAGTTCCCAGTTTACTTTTAGCCTGAGCATATGTGGATGAGTTACATTATATTGTTCAATATTCTTCCTTTTAACTGTTGTAAGGAAACTGGGTTTTAGTTCTAGAAACCTGAGTTCCAGTTCCCTATTGAACTGTCATATTAACTGATTAATAACCTGGGTTGTATTCTACATAAACCTGAGAGTAATACCTGAGATGCTACTGTACTTTATTCCCTTCAATTTTCAAAATTCTGAGTTACCTTGCTTGATGTCAATGTTTGTTCCTGAAATTGATTTCCCTTTTGTTCACAAAATTCTGAGTTAAGGAGGCTTGGTGGGTTAGTAAACTGATTTATTTTCCTTCTTTACTGTCTCCTTTACACACATCCTTTTGCACATAAATATATTGTCCTTCCATTTGACTGAACTGAATTATAGATGTGATTATAGGTCTTAACTGTATTCCTGAAATTCCTCACTGTTTTCTCAATGTCTGAACACACACACCCACAGTTATTTCTCATTGTTTCATTGTAAATTCTGAGTTTTTGCATTGGGTCAATAGGTTGTTGTTCACTAATTTTACTTCATGCCTCACATGTATCACTCACCTTAACACTCTAGCCTACATACAAGCCTAACACTCTAACACATACACATATGCCTTGTACTTGAGTGCTTCTCTCTCTTTTCCTATGTATATATATATATATATATTATGTGAATGGTGATATATATAAGTTCCAAGAGATAATTGTGTGTGCTTTATACATATATAGATATATGTATAGTGGATGAGTGATTTTGTGTAGTGGCTATAGGATAGATGTTCCTAATAGACTTTTAGTGTTAGTCAAGTCTATAGGTTATGTATAGGCATGGCTTGACATGGTGTTGACTAGTTTAGTCATAATATAACCTAGAATAGTTTGGTATTGCCTAGATTAGTCTAGAAAACCTAGAATAGTCTTGCTAGACATAGTTTAGACTAGTTTGACCTAGATTAGACTTGGTTGACCTAGTTTGACTTCTAGGGTTGACCAGAGTTGACCAAAAGTTGACTTTGGTCTAGATTGACCTAGATTCATGTAGAACGCATTGTAGTGCATATTATTTACCATTCTGGACTCGTTGTGACTTGTGCTGTTCTAATAGGAGCCAGACACCACTCCTCGGACAGTATTTTCATCTTGGACTTTCAGTTAGCAGGCGAGTACATTCTCTGATCTTTTCATACTTACCTGGATTATTTTCTTGCTCTAGATTACTCTACTTGATGCTGACACGTATCTTCATGGATTAGTACTATATGGATCCTTTCCTGAGATGTTATCCCTCTACGGGTGCATCGGGTATTTTATGTTCATGTACTTTATCATGTGTATCAGGTACTCCTTGTACTCGTACTAGTTCATGTTTTTACATGTTCTCATGTGCTTTCACGTGCCTCATGTACTACTCATTACATGAGTTCACGTATCTTAGTCGTATTCATATGCTTATAACGTAACTTGAATGGATCCTTGTGTACTGATTGGGGCGGGGTGAGTAGAATTGGTTATGTGAACACTATCCCAGTAGCTGTATAAATGTGCCTCCTTATTTGTATTCATGTGCCGCCAAGCCGTTTATATAACCATTATGCTCTAAATCACGTAGCCACTTACAGTCTCTACTATCATGTATTTACTTTCAGTTACAAAATATCTCCTGTTTACTCGTACTTTCTTTTCAGCACTTCCTGTATTTTACTCTATTGCATGATTTATACTCCTAACCTGCTATGAACTATTTTGAGAGATATGTGCTCGTTCCCGTCCTGACTGGACCTGTTGAAAATTTTATAGTGAATGATGAGGCTCTGGTGTCTATCCCTCTTGGTGCAGCATTAGACATCACTAGTGACTTGGACCTGCTAGCAGTGGATGATACTTCTCTAGATTAGGGCTGTCTTTACCTTTTGGATCACTGTAGTTAGATTCTGGGATATTTCTGAGCTATGTATTTATTTTAGTCACTTAGAATTTTGGATTTGTATCTCGGTGATGTTACGTTCCTGGTTGTTATCTATCTTTATCTTTCTATCTCATTCCTGTTCTATCCTAGATGTGGTTGAGTTATATTTGTTTGCCATGAAATATAAAAGAACAGAACAATTATCGGAGGACCGAACTTTTACTTCACGTTACAAACTCGCTTGTACAAAGAAAGCCTAGGGACGAAAACCTAGGTACAGCAGTCTAAGTACAATTGTTTATTTTAGATTCTGGGAGGTGACGATAGAGGCTTGGGAAGGCGACGGCAGCCCTGCCTTACTCCTTGGACGATCGGTATGCAGCCTTGGCTCCTTGTGAAAAGATGGTTGGCGTTGACGAAAAAATGCTCTTCTTGCTCCTCTGTTGCTCTTCTGGCTTCTCTCTCTCTCTGTGTATTCTTTTCTCTGACTATCGGGGGGGGGGTCTCTCTGTATATACGTATTTTTCTCTCCGAAATTTTATATCTTCCAAGGGAATGGCACCTTGCTATTTATAATAGTGGGAGGTGATCATTAGGGTTGCCAATGATTAGCTCTTGGAGATGGCGACGGCTTGGGGATTGGTCAATCTAGGCCATTCATTTTGATTATGATGAATCTGGGCCATTAGGTGTAGATTACACCAAATCCCATAAGCAATTAATGCTGATTGGAATAAATCTTTCTTGTGCTGATCTTCTGATATCTGCGAATAAATCAGATCTATTCTTCTGCCACGTGTCCCAGATTATTAGGATTTGACCCAATCTTTAATGGCAGCAAATTTGAGGAATTAATCGGTTTAGGACACGTGTCCTAGGAGCTGCTGGGGGGATCTGGACCGCATGACTAGTGAGCCGCATATGAATGTGAGCCGCATATGAATGTGAGCCCACGTGTCAGGGCTGCGTGGGCAGTAGCCCTCACTTGAGTCCTCTAACCACAGAGTAGTAATCCTTGTGGGCCATATAGGTATATATCCGCCTGGGCCGCATGGATATGATCTTCTTGAACCGCATGAGAAGTCCTCGCTCGAGCCGCATGAGGCTTTCATGGCCTGAGCCGCATAGGATGGATTCACTTCTGAGCCACATGGGAAGTCCTTTGCTCGAGCCGCATGAGGCTCCTATGGCCTGAGCCGCATAGGATTTAATCTATGCCGCATGAGAAACGAGCCACATACGAATGCCCACGTGGCAAGGCCACGTGGCATTTTTATGGCTCTCGGAGGATTTGTGTCAGAGATTTCTTTTCTCTTCCCTAGAGATTCATCATTATGGCAGAGCCATAATTACCTGCTTTGGTGTCAGGGCTGTCAACTTTTCAGAGGGGTCAGCCGTCATAGCAATTAATACAGCGTGGATGGAGGGGAGCACTATCAGGCCACGTATCCTGGGCCGCATAGCTTCCTATGCCGCATGACTCCCTGAGCCGCATGCATCTTCTGAGCCGCATGGATCTTTCCTGGCCGTATGAGTCATTTTCTTTAGTATTTTCCATGCTTCTACAGGACCCCCTTCAAAGTTTCCAATTTATAAAATTGAAATACTTTGAATAAGAAGCATGGCCATGTTCTTCTAACCGCATATGGAATTCTGACCGCCTAGAAGTCTCGGCCTCATGAATTATTCAGCCGCATAAGTGACTTAGCCGCAGGAGACTTGTTCAGCCGCATAGCTGCTTACCACGTGTGCAGGTTTGTAATTGCCTCAAATTCGTTTCAGCGCCGTCTTTGTAGGAGGGAATCCCAAGAGTCAGCTCATTAAATCTTTCGGATTTGACGCCTTGGGTGAATCTTGGAGACGAAATCCAAGGAGTCGGTTGCGCTCTTCATGAGTCGGTCATTGGCCCACGTGTCCTCCTTCTTCTGTCTTCCTATAAATAGGAAGAGTTTGAAGAGAGAGAAGACTTCTTTATTTTTCTTCTTCTTCCTCAGACCTTCCCTATATCGATCGCCCTTCTCCTCTTTTGATAATTAATGGCTCCCAAAAAGACCGTGGCAGTAAAGGGCAAGAAGGCGGCCTCGGCTGCGGCTGCTACTCCGCCCGTCGCCGTACCTGATGTTCATCCTGACGTTCACCCCCCCATTGTTGGTAAGTACAATGCATGAGTTAAAGAACCCCAACCGCTATGGTTACGTCGCATACTTTATGCACGAGCCTTTGTAAATCACATGTTCGCCCTATGGCTGAGCTGCGAGCCGTATAAGAGAACAACCGCGTCTATATGCGTGCCTTGCTGGCGAAGCCGCATAAGTGACGCTAAACCGCATAGACTCTTTATTGTACGGAGCCGTATGAGATTTCTGAGAGCTTCATGGGGCCGCATGGATGTCTTCTTGAGCTGCATGGGGTTTGAGAGCACCCAATTGGCTCTCTCTTGTTTTATCCCTCCGTTTAACTTACTTTTCTCTATTTGTTCTTCAGTGAATCTGCCGGTTAACGCTGCTGGAGAACTCTTGGTGGGTAGCGCTCAAGCCGCTCTCGGCTATAGGTATGACCATATTGTCCAGTATATGGCTGACCAGTTTTCGAGCGATGAGCCTACGGTTAGATTGAATGCCATCAAGAATCAGTCTTTTTACTTCCTTAATGCTATGATGAACTCCAAAAAATTTGAAGGGAAGTATTTGAAGCCTGCGTTCTTTTTTGGAGACGCCTTGACCATGGAGAACGATCATGTCCTGGAGGTGTCGGAGGACTGGAGCTTTGTTTCTAACGGGATGGCGATTCGCATCCCTCAAATGGAGCGACACTTCCCGCTATCTTGGTTTAATATGCTCCCGTTAGATCGGAAGATAGGAGAGACTTTAACCCCTACCAGAGGTGGGATGTTTGTTGGAAACATCCATTATAATAATAATATGAAGTCCGTGATTGCCGGCAAAGTGCACACTAGTTGTTCTGTGACGGGGTTGGTCCCAGGTTCTTTCTTGAATATGGCGGGCCCTAATTTCTTATTTTCTACCGCCGACACTTTTATAAATCAGCTTGCTCGGAAAGGCTCCTATCCCGTTGGTCGGTTGACGTTCCCTGGTTGGGTGCACTCTGTTCCTTCGTGGATCAATTTGTCTACTTAGATCTTGCAGAAGTATGAGGCCTTTTTGTGCGAGATTGGCCTGTACCACGCTATCCGAGGTACCAGTCATGGCTTGTCTATAAACAAGAAGATGTTCATGTCTCTGCTGGAGATGTATAATTGCCGTACGGGGACCTTTTACACACCTGTGGGGGAGATGGGACTCGCGCTCCATGAGATGCACGCGGTCTCCAAGCTTCCTTTGGGGGGACGAAGCGTTTGAAGCGTATACTCCCACTAATGAGGAACTCGAAGATCTGGAACGACGGTATCCTGGCTTTGCGGCCCTTTACAGGAGATATTGTGCCATTATAGCACATGTTATCAGATGACTCGAAAAGATAGTAACCTGGAAGGGTATGCTCCCTTCACCCGAGATTGGGTATACTATCTCTTCTCGACAGATGCCTTAGGTAGAGTCACCTCTCGTCGCCCTCGATCTCGGGAAGCGGTTGAGGACTCGGTGTCGTCGGCTAAGGGGGTGGTCACTACCAGCGACAGATTCGGGAACCAGACTGATACTTTCGATTACTTTTACCAGGATACTCAGGAGCTGTCTGAGAAAGCGCTTTTGGCAGGATTTTTGATGATCTGGCTATGAAACTGTGTAGTCTCGGGAGGAGCCGGTTCCATTGAGAGAATTAGTTACAACTTCATCCTTCCGGCTGTGAAGTTAGTTTTACAAATCAGGCTAGCTCTCCTCCCAGCCATGGTGTGCAGCATACACCGTGGCTTACGTACTTTCACATCCAAAATCATTGCTCGCGACGTGACCAAGGATTTTGAACGAACTGAGTTGCCCTATCACTATTTGATGGGGTGGCTGCTGATACATTACCCGTCTTTGATGAGGCCGGGCTCCGAAGACGGTGTGACTGATGATGACGCATTTATCTTCCGCTATCGTGACGAGCCTGGGAGTGTGAAACCATGCGGACTTGCCGGATGGCATTGGCGAGGGCAGATAAGTATCATATCTTCGTATCCGTCCCCCGCTTTACTGCCAGGGACATAGAGGCTGTATGACGGTATTGCGCCCCCTCAGCTTCTGGATGGCCAAATGCTCTTATGGTTGCGTAACATCCGTCCCGCACATCTAGTGTACCATAACCGCAATGTTGTTTTTCTGGAGCCTTATCTGCCTAGCAGGTTTGCCCGGCAGTTTGGATACAGCCAACTTTGTCTGGACAGCCCCAGTCCTTGCCTGGGTTATGAGGGTAGTCTTCTTGATGGTATCAGAGCCTGGCAATATTATGATTCGTTCCACTCTCGCACCATTTCTCTCGGTCCCTGCCATTAAGGAGTCAGTAGAGATCTTGTACATGGCAGCTCTGTATCATGTCATGGCGAACAAGCCCCCAGTTGGTTTTAACCCGGGCACTAGTTTTATTGTTGGCACCGGTCTGGAGGAAGGCTCTCAAGGGGCCAAGAAAAGAAAGGTTAGAGTCGAAGTGCCCGATTTGGATTTCGCTGCTGAGGGTGGGGAAGACAACCAGTGCGATGAAGGTAACTCTATCCTTCCAGTGGTAGGCGCAGAGGTAGGTCAGTCGCATGTTTTGTCAGATGAGGTGCTGAGGGATCAGTCTCTTGTTGCGCCTGGTCCTACTCCGAAACGTAGCAGGCAAGTCCCTCCTATAGGCAGTGTTTCTCGATCCCGGAAGTTGGTTGTGACTAGGCACCGTCCGCTAGCCATAAAAGAAGGTGGAGAAGAAGTCAACCCCGCGTCAGAGGTAACAAAACTTCTCTTGATCCCTTCCCCCTTCTTTTCTTTGAGTTTCAATCCTGACTGTCTTTATTCCCTCTTTTAGGTGTCGGAAGAAGAAGAAGAGTTTCAGGATGTCGAAGCGGTGGCCCAGGGTGACGGGGACTTCCACGAGCTTGCTCCTATTTAAGAGAACACAGATCAATCTGTACCCTCCCTCGAGGTGACAGGGGTAGGGGACGTGACTGAGTTTAACTCGGGGATCGCGGGTAAGGGGACTATGCCAGGTGCGGATGAGCCACGGCCTTTATGCCCCTCCCTTGGTAAGATTAGCCGAATCTTAACCTGTGAGGAAGCCTATCTGCTCTATCATCATGTCCTTCGGGTTACGTCGATTGATTATTATTCTGGACATTCAGGTCCTGTCCCTCCAGTGCCGAGGATGGACGTCGCTGAGACAATCCCAACCGAAGGGGCATCTGTGGAAAGAGGTGTATCTCCTCACTGTCCGACTCGTCTTGATGGGCCTTCTGGGGGCCCGAGTTTAGCGGGACAATTCTCGGGGCAATCGGGGCAGGGAACGATGGTCCTTGCATCATCCTCTGCTCCGATGGCTTCGAGAGTCGACCTTTCTTCCCTGCCGAGCATCCAAGCTCTCCGGGCGGCGGAAGACGAGTTGGCCTCTATTCATGCATCGTTCTTCTTGGAATCTGTTCCCTCGATGGCGACCTCTAGCGTTACTCCTCCGATGTTGCCGCTCTGGCTTCCCCTGACGCCCTCCTCTGCTGAGGTTTTGGACGACGCGTTGCAGGACGTGGTTGCCAGTTTTCATCGTCATTTGAAGAGGGGAATCGAGGCCGCTGTAGACAGAGGGACCTCTTTTTCCTTGGCCCGACAATGTGCCCAGGGTCAAATAAACATCCTTAGGGATCTTCCTGATGATGCAGGGATGGCTTCGCTTCTGGAGGCAAAATTGCTGGAGGCTGATCAGCTGGTATCCGAGCTTCGGGTATTACGTCAGGCTGATCTGCCTACTGTTATAAATGAGGAGCGAATTTCCCTTATTGCTGTTATAGAGAGGACCAGAGCGGCTCGAGATAAGACCAGACCGGGCGTGCTGAAGGATCTCAGTGACTTAGCTGACCGGTATGATCAATTGAGTTATGCGACTGAAAATGTCGTGGCTCGGGAGGAGTCTGTTTCTCGTGAGATTACTGAGACACGGGAGCAGATCCTTGCGCTTCAGAAGAAGTTGGCTTTCTTAGAGTCTGAACTCGAGACTACCTGCAATGACAGGGAACTAATTGTTCAGGAGGCTGAAAGGGTTACTCAAGCTTCGACTGACCAGGAGACTGCTTTAAAGAAATTGGAAGATAACTGTCAAACGTTCTTGGGCTTGGATAATGAGGAGCATTTATTCCAGGAGGCCGAGCGTCGCGCTCGGCAACGGATTGAACGGAGGACCACCTCAGTAAGGAATCGCCTCCTAGAATTGAGTGATGCTGAAATATAGTCGGCTTTTTCTTCTTGTTTTGTTTCTGTTTTCTTTCTTTCTGAAGGGGACATGATCCCGCAAATATGTAATGCTTTTTCTTCCTTCAAATAAAGAGTACTTTTAATTCTGCTCTTCATTTGTAGTACTTGCTGCGCTTGTGATATTGTGGTGATGTTTACCCCCGTATAGGAGATATATTTATGGACCTGTTACCCGTGGCATACCTTGGTTTTAGGCAGAGGTAACAAGTTTTGATCAGGGTACCTGAAGCAGCCATAGCGAAGTGGTCATGGGTGCTCTTGGTATTAAGAAAACGGAATGTCGTAGAGCAGCTGGGCTCCTGGGGCCTGATGAGGTGATAGATTTGTGCTGAGAAATTTAGCTGAGGATATTTGTGGGCCTATTATCCTTAGCGTACCCTGGTTTAGGGCACGGATAATAGGATGACGGGGAACCGACATACTTGCTCAGAGGTGACGAGGACATGGCAAGTGGGAAGGTTTTTTAAACGTAGAGTCTTCCTACTCAGAGGTAATGAGAACATGGTAGGAGTGAACTCGACGAAGGATATTGATGGTCAACAGAGGACATTTGTGGACTTGTTATCCTTGGCGTACTCCGGTTGTGGGTACAGATAATAGGTCGAAAGGGGATCATCATACTTACTCAGAGGTTATAAGGACATGGCAAGTATGAAAGTTTCTTCGACGGAGCCTTCCCATTCAGAGGTAATAAGGACATGACAGGAGTGGGCTCAATGAAGGAGGGCACATAGAACAACTCAGAGGTAATGAGGACATGGAAGTACTATGTAGGGGGTGATTGGTTTTTTTTTTTTGGCAGAAGTGGAACGACTCAGAGGTAATAAGGACATGGCCGTCTTGGAAGTTTGTGGACCCGTTACCTTTGTTGTGCACTGGGAATGCAGGTATTAGATCATGAGGGAGGATCTCTTGTAGGAAGAAAGTTCAGCGGTATGGTTATACATAACTTTCTTTCAAAAGAGGGACCAGAATGTAAGTTCAGGGGTACCAGCGGGTACGTAACTCGACAATCCATGAATGTTGGAATCAAAGGGTAAGTTCAGAGGTATCAGCGGATACATGACTTGGAAATTTGGGATATCTTTGTAGAAGAAGGGCATGAGTTCAGCGGTACCAGCGGGTACGTGACTCGAAAATCTGGAGAATGGTGAGTGTGAGTTCAGCGGTACCAGCGGGTACGTGACTCGGAAATCTGACAGTTCATAGAGTGAGTTCAGTGGTACCAGCGGGTACGTGACTCGAGAATCTGGAAAACTATGAGGGTGAGTTCAGTGATATCAGCAGATACATGACTCGATAATCTGGAAAACTACGAGGGTGAGTTCAGTGGTATCAGCGGATACATGACTCTATAATCTGGAAATTTATGGAGCGAGTTCAGTGGTACCAGCGGGTACGTGACTCGAAAATCTGGAGAATGTTGTTTAAACATAGTATAAATTCAGGAACTTGCCGTTGACGGGCAACATGAGCAAGTCTCCATTCTGCTTGGCGAGGCGGTAAGCACCGTTGGAGAATACTGTCTCTATGATGAATGGGCCTTCCCATTTTGGCTGGAACTTGCCGGCGGTCTTGTGAGTCATGACCATCGGCCTCCGGACTGCCAACCCCAGATCACCCACTTGGAATGTTCTGATTTTGACCTTCTTGTTGAAGGGTCCTGAGATGCGTGCTTGGTATAGCTCGATCCTTTGCTGAGCTAGGAGGCGCTTTTCATCTAAGGCCTCTAACTCTTGCAGTCGACGTTGATAGTTGTCATCCGTTGTCAATTGATAAGTGAAGGCAACGCAGAGTAAGGGTATTTGAGTCTCTAATGGAAGAACTGCCTCACTCCTGTACACTAGGGAGAATAGCGTATTCCCGGTGGCTGTTCGAATTGTGGTACGATAAGCCCATAAGCATTCGCCGAGCTTCTCGTTCCAGTCGTGCTTGTTGGAGGAGACGAACTTCTTGAGGAGTTTGATGATCATTTTGTTGAACGACTCTGCTAACCCGTTTGCTGCCGGGTTGTACGGCGTCGAAGCGATATTCTGAATACGGTGTTTATCGCAAAACCGATAGAATGTGTGACTTACAAACTGCGGACCATTATCATGGATGATCCTTCGGGGCAGTCCAAAGCGGTAGATGACGTGATGCTTCAGGAAGCTGATCACGTTCGAGGTCGTGACTTCGGCGAGTGGGACAACTTCCGTCCACTTGGAGAAGTAATCAATGATCGCAAGTATGAAGCGATGTCCTCGGGAGGAAGGTGGGGTGATTGGACCAATGATATCCATTCCCCATGCTTCAAATGGCCAGGACGCCATTGTCGGATGCAGAAATTCGGATGGTTGGTGAATGAAGTTCGCGTGGACTTGGCAAGCT
Source organism: Iris pallida (assembly GCA_029216955.1). Taxonomy (NCBI): domain Eukaryota; kingdom Viridiplantae; phylum Streptophyta; class Magnoliopsida; order Asparagales; family Iridaceae; genus Iris; species Iris pallida. The sequence goes on along the minus strand of JANAVB010013598.1, from coordinate 19,168,067 downwards.
TTGCACTTTTTAGCATAATCGATTGCATCTGCGACCATCGTGGGCCAATAGTAGCCCATTCGGCGAAGACGATCTTGTAGTTTTGGGCCGGGCTGGTGGGCCCCGCAGACACCGTCATGAGCTTCTCGTACTGCTTTTTTGGCTTCTGTGTTTGACAGACACCGAAGCAATAATCCGTCGTAGGAGCGGCGATACAACATCTTCGTCTCTGTATCGTAGAAGAATCTGAGAGAACGCCTTCTGATGGAAGTGGCTTCCTTTGGGTTCTCGGGCAGGATGTCGTAGACGACGAAGTCGATGAATGGTTGTCTCCAATCTGGGGCGTCATCGATCGTCTGTGCGAAATAACTTGCCACGAATTGCACATTGTTTTTGGGACAGACCAGTTCATGGCCCATCACTTCCACTGATTGGCGATTATAATTCGGAACTGCTAGGGAAGCGGCAAGACCAGCTAGGGCATCGGCTTCAATATTTTGGAGTCTGGGAACGTGCTCGATGAAGAACCCTTCAAATAACGAGATGATATCGATTGCTATTTAGTGATAAGGGATCATGTCTTCGTGGCCGACCTCGTACGAACCCCGGATTTGATTGACGATTAGTTGGGAATCGCCGTATGCTTCAAGGTATTCTACCTCCCGCTCTCTTGCAAGTTGGAGGCCGATGACCAGAGCGTTGTACTCGGCCACATTGTTAGAGCAGGGTTCTGTGAGGGAATAGGCGCGATTGATCACCAATCCGGAAGGGGAGACCAGCACTACCCCGACTCCGACGACTATATTGCCTTTAGGTCCGGTCCTTGAAGCACCGTCAAAGAACATTCGCCATATAGCCTCGTGAGAGGTTGCATGCGAGTCGGCGACCTCGTCTGGGATCTCTTCGTATATTCTGGAGAATTCTGAGCCTGGGTGGGCTGCTAAAAAGTCAGCCAGGGCTTGACCCTTGACTACCTTTTGTGGGACAAAGATCATATGATAAGGGGACAGCAATATTGCCCATGTAGTGAGTCGCGAGCTAAGCGCCCCCGGTTTGGTCATGAGGACTCTTAGAGGGTTGACCCGTGAGATCACATGTATCGTTTGTCTGGTGACATAGTGTCGCGTCTTCTGAATGGCGAACACCAAAGCGAGGCATTCCTTCTCAACCGCGGTGTATCGGTGCTCGGGTCCAACCATCATTCGGCTGAGATAGTATATGGCATGTTCGTGGCCTGCATCGTTGTTTTGTGCCAACAGGGCACCGAGGGAGTGTTCTATTGCTCGTACATAGAGCAGGAATGGTTTTCCAGGGACTGGGGCTACCAAGACCGGCAGATTTGACTAATATTCTTTGACGCTGTCGAAAGCACGCTGGCATTCCTCGTCCCATACGAATAAGACTCCTTTCTTCATGAGGTGCGTGAATGGTCGGCATCGCCCGGAGAGGTTGGAAATGAACCTTCTGATGTAAGCTAGCCTTCCTTGAAGGCCTCTGAGTTCGCGGAGATTTCTCGGGGGACCCATCTCCATGATTGCTTTTGTCTTTTCAGGGTCTACATGGATACCCTTTGCAGTGATGATGAAGCCTAAGAACTTCCCACTTGATACGCCCAGGAAGGACTTCCTAGGGTTTATTTTTAAATTGTGCGTTCGCATTAGGTCGAATACTGTCCTTAGATCCTGCAGATGGTCTCCCTTGCTACGGCTCTTGACGGCTATATCGTCAACATAGCACTCCACCGTCTTGCGTAAGTGGTCTCTGAAGATGATGCTCATGGCTCTTTGATATGTGGCGCCGGCATTCTTTAAACCGAAAGGCATGACTGTGTAGCAGTACGTGCCAATCGGTGTTCGGAATGATGTATGCTTTTCGTCGTCAGAAGACATCTTGATTTGGTTGTACCCCGAGAAGCCATCCATGAATGACATGCGTTCAAAGCCGCAGGTATTGTCGATCATGATGTCTGTGATAGGAAGGGGGAATTCATCTTTGGGGCATGCCTCGTTCAGGTTGCGGAAGTCGATACAGATTCGAATCTTCCCATTCTTCTTGAGGACGGGTACTATATTGGCGACCCAATCAGGATGTTGCTCCTCACGAATAAAACTGCTGGCTATCAGTTTGTTGACTTCAGCTTCGATCGCGTCCATGATGCCTGGACGGAAGCGTCGCTATTGTTGCTTGACCGGCTTCGCATTTGGTCGAATATTGAGTTTGTGAAGAACGATGTCAGGATTTAACCCTGGCATGTCTTCATAGCTCTAGGCGAACACATCAATGTACTCTCTGACAAGTTCTAACAGCGACTCCCGTTCTTCATCAGTTAGGCTTTTACTGATGAAGATCGGTTTTGGAGAAGATTCGCTGCCGAGATCCACTTGTATGACCTCATCTTCGGTAGGAGGTTCTCTTAGTTCGAACCGCTTTTTCCATTGTGCGTCTAATTGCTGGGCCCATGGCTCTAGCTTGAGGATTTTGGGGATGTCTTCGTCTTCCTTGTAAGCGTCGGCGAACGCCATATTGACTGACATGACTTGTCTGAACACCTTCCCGATGCTGGTATCTGAATCAGAAGTTGGTGATCCGGTTGAATGTGACTGCCAGTCGCATTCTTCATCTGAACTTTCAGGGGTCGTAGTAGGCGTTACATACCCCAACCCGCATCGAGTTTTATTATAGTAGTTCCGTGGTTTGCCCGTCGGGACTGGCGGCTTCAAAGGTAATCGTCGCCCAGTGCCGTAGTTCAACCCTGGCGTCGTCTCTAGATCATACCCCTGTTTCTACATGAGATATTTGGATTGAGGGCTATAGAGATACAGAGGCAGTCTTTCGGCATCTGACCCGAGGTCGACTTCTTCTATGGTGAGGGGATACGGGTTGTTCGTCCGGCCGAAGATGATCCGATGATCTCCTCCCTCGAATATTCGGTAAGCGTCATCTACTGTAGTAAGCTGGATCGCGATGTACATATTTGTCACCTGTGTGTGTAGGTGAGAGCCTATACCGTATTCCATAGCATACATTGTACATAGCTTATTGAGCTCGGTGTAGTTCAAAGATAACCCTTTATTGATGAAGTAAGGTATCTTTTCTAGGGGGATTACATCATCAGCGGAGGGGACATTGGTGTGGGTAGCCACATACTTGGCTAGCTCCGGTTCCTCTTCGGCTACCCCCTGTGTGAACGAAGACTGAGAGGACGACCTAGGAAGCTTGATTGTTAGTGGTTCAGTTGATGGAGTAGAGCGTGGAGTTGTTAGCAGACTGGCGACCCCCAGTTTGTCATTTGATGTGGAGCAAGGAGTGGCTGGTTCGCTGGAAGTGTCAGACCTTGCATCGAGGTGACGACCCTTCTTGGGAAGGCGTATCGTCAGCGGGTTGTCGGAGGGATTGAGCTTTTCTGTTTGGGGTTGACTGACTCTCGGAAGTCGGATTGTCAGTGGCCCCGTTGTGGGTTTCGACACTTGGCCGGACCTTGGCAGCCGGATTATCATCTGCTCCTCTTGCACCGAGAGGCTGATCGCATCCTTCCGCAGAGTGGCGGTGAGGGGTGCGGACTTGCCCGGTTTGCGAGCTTGGAGGTGGATCGTCAGGAGTCCTTCTGATCCCGTGGCTATCTCGGTACTAGCTTGTTCATTTCCTTCATCAAGGTGCCTCTTCGACTTTTCGTATAAGCAGGAGTCCGAGTAGTAAGATTCGACCCCTTTGAAGGGATCGATATCAGCAAATTCTGTCTTCACAAAGCCGTATTTGTCGACGTATTTGAAGCACTGGTGTAGCGTGGAAGGCACGATCATATAATCGTGTATCCATGGGCACCCCAAGAGGATGTTGTAAGAAGTGTCTGTATCTATGACGTAGCAGGTGACTTCGGATTGGAGGTCGCAAATTTGACACTTCAGACGAATCTTCCCAATAGGGTAGCTCCTGCCCGAATTGAAACCGCTGATGGCGGTGCTTGTAGGTGTCAGGCGATGCATTGGGATGCGGAGATGATGTAACAGACCCTTCGGGATGATGCTTATGGAAGAGCCAGGATGAATGTGCATCCGATCCACCTTCACGTCGCCGATGTATCCCGTGTAGTATAGCGGGCGATCATGTAGGTTGGTTTTGATGAGCATGTCCTGCGGAGTGAAGACGATGTTGGGCATTGCTCCCGTACAGGCACTGTCTTGGAGATCCACGGGTGAGTCCTCCCCGGTGAGGTTGGATTGAGCGAGATAGGCATCGACATTTTGGAGTGCTTCGTTCAATGCAATACGAACGTCCTTGGAGAGCCTTAGGAGTTCGTATAGTGACAATTTGGCCGGAGTGTTAGCCAATTGTGCTAAGATATCAAAGTTATAGGGCCTCTCTAGCCCTTGGGCTGCGTCCTTTCGGAGGGATTTGTCGAAACGAGTCTCCTTCGGCCTAGGCTTGTCGGTCATCGAAGGCTGAGCCGGTCCCGGAGCATCAGTTATAGTAGGTTGATGATTTTCAGCTAGGCTGTCACCCACAGGTTGGGATTGCGCTCCAGACCGCGTGACGACGGCTGTAGCTTCCTCGTTGTCTGCTGAGATTGTGTGGCAGATACTGATTTTTCCACTCTTTTTTTTAGTGGGTGATGGTACGGGCCGAGTTACTTCTGACACCAAGTCTGGATGGACCCACATGACCTCCCCTCGTGAAGTGGTGAGAGGTACTAGACCAGCAGCCTGTTCCCGGGGAGGTGGAAGATTGGTAATCTCCATCGTCGCCAGAGGGACGGGGATTACCCCGTCTTGAGTTTTCGTCGAAGGGAAGCTGTCGAATTGTACGGACACCATATTGGCTGCTACGGTTACTTCTTCGAAGTCGATGGCCAGAGCGTTCGAATCGATAAGGCTTTGGATGTACCATTTCAGTTGGTAGCAGTCGTGTGTAGCGTGGTGTACATAACGGTAGTAATGGCAGAACTTTGGGTTCTCCAAATCAGCTGGTCGAGGCTCCCGCCTTGGTAGAGGAAGCTGAATTCTACCTCCTTGTATGAGCATGTCCAAGATAGGCTTGACGTGGCCGTCTTCGAAAGAGTAAGTGATCTGAGGCCATTGTTTTTCTGCTGGTTGTGATTCGGGCTTCTGGGCCGTGTCGACCACCATAGCCTGCTTTCCCTTGGTGTCCCGATTGTTGGAGGGGTTACCCCCATTATCGTTGTTGGGACGCTTGCCCTTGTTTTCTCTTTCTGAGATGTGCAATCCCAGTTGGCGAGCCTTCTTCAGTCGTTCTTCGGGGCTTGTGGCGCTGATGATGAACGCCTTCCAATCTTTGAATTGACTTTCGCCCATCCAGAGACTGATCGTTGGAAGCAGTCTCTTTTGGCAAATTTCAATCAAAGAGGAATCTGGATTTCCGGAAGGCAGCTTCATGGCGGTCTGGCGGAACCGCTCGATGTAGTTCCTTGTCAACTCCTTCTCCCCTTGGACGACGTCCATGAGAGTGGACATAGTGACATCCTGTCCTACTTCGTAGAATCGTTCCAAGAACAGACGCTTGAAGCCGACAAAGGAGTGGATGCAATTGTCCGGTAGATTGCGGTACCAATCGAAGGCAACTCCTTCCAATATCCCGATGAATAACCGTGTGAGGATCGCATCATCATGGGGCAGATGGTCGGTGGTGACCTCAAAGTAAGTGATGTACCGACTTGCTGAGGTTTTGCCATCATACGGGTTGATATTGAATGGCTTATATCTTGGTGGGAATGGAACATTCCTCCATTCAGCAGGGTATGGTTGCCGTATTCTGAGATCTTGAGCGTTTTCTCGGGCATAGAACATGGCTCGGAGCTCCTGGACCTCTCTCCTTACTTCTCGGGTCTCATCTGTCGCGGTAAGGGCTGTTACTTCGAGAGGATTATTGCTCGGGTTTGGTGCCGCTGAGTTTGAATCCATATTGACCGCAGGACCCGTGCTTGTTTGACCAGGCGCTCCTCCTTGTAGAATGGACAGGGCCGCTTTAATCTCGTCTACAGATTTGACCAAAGCAAGTAATATGGCTTCGAGATTGTCGATGCACTGGCGATCATTGGAACCACCTTGATTGCTGTCCATCATGAACACCGTCCATACGTGAGGAGTGATGGAAGGGATGGTGGAGGATGTGCCCTCTGAGTCGTACCCGTGTACCGAGAAGTCATCGGGATATGTGGGAATATTATCTTCTGGTTCGGACTCGGAGGGAGCCATACCCCCAGCCTCAGAGCTTGCTTCGTCTTGAGTGTTACTGATGTCCTCGGGGACATCAGCTTCTGTTGCCCCTGATGGAAGAGTTGTTTGTGCGGGCTCGGCTCCTTGAAACATCGGATTGTTACGGATGTTCGGAGGAGTGCTACCCCCAGTTCCCTCAACCCCCAGCGAGGTGGATGATAAATTTCCCATCGCGGTAAATTTCATCTTTGAACGGGTGTGTTGGAATACACCAGTAGAGGACAACCGTTTAGACGATAGTTTCTTAGCTGTGGTGGTTGATATCTTGGGACTGGAGATACTCGTCTTTTTCCTTCTCCCTTCGACAGGGACTTTTTGAGCAAAATTGCAGAAGACAACAGGAGGTGCCTCGTCTTCTGAGTTCGGGTGCTGTAGCCTTTGGAAGACGGACGGCCGATCTTCCGTCACTGCCGCGTTGTTGCAGCAGCAATTGACGATGATTTGGGTGCAGCGATGTCCAAACGAGGACTCTTTGCACGCCGACACTCCTTCTCTTTCCTTGCGTTTATGGAGGATCGCCTCCCGCAGGTCAGAGGAACCACTCTGTCTGTTTGCCGCCGGAGGCTGGACTCGAGCAGTTGTATACAACTTCCCATCCGAGGCCCGTGTGATAGTCAACAGGACGCCCCGATAGTCAGAGGTTGGAACAGATGACTGGGCCCGATGAGCCCGCGCTGCCCTAGACTTCCTCCTTTTAGCACTTGTGGGTGCGTAATAGGAGGAGTCCAAGTTGGGTACCACAAAGTCTGGCTTATCATCCAGAGAATCATCAGGGTCGGGACCGCATGAGAGACGGTCGAAGACTGATCGAGAGAAGCGTGAAACGGACGCTATGCGGCTAGAGTTGGATACCGTGCAGGCTGTCTGCATGCGGTTGTCTTCTGCCGTTGGACGAATTGTTTTTGTGCGGCTAGGAGTCACGACCGTACAGGCTGGCCGCATGCGGTTGGCAATAGTGGCCGTATGTGTTTTCTGCAAACGATTGACTCCCACAGCCGCATGAGTTTCATTCGTATTGTTGGCAACTGTAGCCGCATAAGCTATACGGCTGACAGATATGGCCGCATGAGTTTTCCTCATGCGGCTGGAGGATGTAGCCGCATGAGATTTCTTCCTGCGGCTGAAGGATGTAGCCGCATGAGCTTTCTTCCTGCGGCTGATAACCTTATGCGGCTCGGATCTCATAGAGTTCCTCTTTGCCCCTGCAAGTCCAGCATCATAGTATTTTCTTCTGCCGGACTTGGGGACAGCAGAGTTATCTTCGATCTGAAGTGGGGCCGCAGGGGAATCTTGCTCGCCGTCTTGAACAATAGAGGGTGTCTTTGAAAGAGCTTCAGCAGGCACGAAGGATTGGGGTCTCCACTCCTTACGGGCCTTCTTCGTGTGGGCTTGCTTCTGGACCGGGCCAGCGCTCTTGTCGGAGAGCATCTCTTCGAACGCCTGTTGGTCGAACCGGGCGACCATCTTTTATTGAGTAGAGCCAAGCTTGGCTGCATTCGATTGCGTCACCAACTACTCAGCCGTGGAGAAGTTAGTCCCCAGCAGAGTTGCCATCGTGTTTGCCATAAAATATAAAAGAACAGAATAATTATCGGAGGACCGAACTTTTACTTCACGTTACAAACTCGCTTGTACAAAGAAAGCCTAGGGACGAAAACCTAGGTACAGCAGTCTAAGTACAATTGTTTATTTTAGATTCTGGGGGGTAACGATAGAGGCTCGGGAAGGCGACGGCAGCCCTGCCTTACTCCTTGGACGATCGGTATGCAGCCTTGGCTCCTTATGAAAAGATGGTTGGCGTTGACGAAGAAATGCTCTTCTTGCTCCTCTGTTGCTCTTCTGGCTTCTCTCTCTCTGTGTATTCTTTTCTCTGACTATCGGGGGGGGGGGTCTCTCTGTATATACGTATTTTTCTCTCCAAAATTGTATATCTTCCAAGGGAATGGCACCTTACTATTTATAATAGTGGGAGGTGATCATTAGGGTTGCCAATGATTAGCTCTTGGAGATGGCGGCGGCTTGGGGATTGGTCAATCTAGGCCATTTATTTTGATTATGATGAATCTGGGCCATTAGGTGTAGATTACACCAAATTCCATGAGCAATTAATGTTGATTAGAATAAATCTTCCTTGTGCTGATCTTTTGATATCTGCGAATAAATCAGATCTATTCTTCTGCCACGTGTCCCAGATTATTAGGATTTGACCTAATCTTTAATGGCAGCAAATCTGAAGAATTAATCGATTTAGGACACGTATCCTAGGAGCTGCTGGGGGGATCTGGACCACATGACTAGTGAGCCGCATATGAATGTGAGCCGCATATGAATGTGAGCCCACGTGTCAGGGCTACGTGGGCAGTGGCCCTCACTTGAGTCCTCTAACCACAGAGGAGTAATCCTTGTGGACCGCATAGGTATATATCCGCCTGGGCCGCATGGATATGATCTTCTTGAACCGTATGAGAAGTCCTCGCTCGAGCCGCATGAGGCTTTCATGGCCTGAGCCGCATAGGATCGATTCACTTCTGAGCCGCATGGGAAGTCCTCTGCTCGAGCCGCATGAGGCTCCTATGGCCTGAGCCGCATAGGATTTAATATATGCCGCATGAGAAACGAGCCGCATACGAATGCCCACGTGGCAAGGCCACGTGGCATTTTTATGGCTCTCGGGGGATTTGTGTCAGAGATTTCTTTCCTCTTCCCTAGAGATTCATCATTATGGCAGAGCCATAATTACCTGCTTTGGTGTCAGGGCTGTCAACTTTTCAGAGGGGTCAGCCGTCATAGCAATTAATGCAGCGTGGGTGGAGGGGAGCACTATCAGGCCACGTGTCCTGGGCCGCATAGCTTCCTATGCCGCATGACTCCCTGAGCCGCATGCGTCTTCTGAGCCGCATGGATCTTTCCTGGCCGCATGAGTCATTTTCTTTAGTATTTTCCATGCTTCTATAATATTGTGTTATGTCACCCCCATTCGTGGAGTATAACTATATATTACCCTTATCTGTTAGATGTTATGACCTAGGACAGCGTTCTACCGTCGACGCTGCGGCGTAGGCTGGACGTACCCACGTCACGTGCCCTTATTCTAGGGTGCGGGTCGTGACACGATCCATCCAGAAGATATTTCCCATGGGTTAAGGATCTTCTCGATGTGAGGGTTCTTGACTATATGTAGCGCGTCTCCTAGCCAATGCTTATTACTCACCGAAGAGTGTCCGTTGCCCAGTTGCAGGCGGATAAGGGTTCAGTGATCTCACGACCTCGAGTGATGCGACGCCATGTAGCCGAGGATCTGTTGTTCACTCAGGCCAACGTTGGGTGGGCGAATCTGAAGTATCTGGCCTTCATGAACCTAGACAAGAGGGAGTTGTCCGTGCGCAGCTTCCACCATAACTTCATGGAGCATGCGTCCACTAAGTGCTCCAATCAACAAAATCCCAGACAGTCCTCCTCGGTGGGCTAGGCTATGGTGTTCCAACTAGTCCAGTGGTATTTGTCTTCACCATGACTATGGCCCCAAAAGAATCTGGCGAATAGGGACTCGAGCGAGGAGAGAACCTTCTTGGGCGGGCCACATACGGCCAGGATGTGGATGGGAATTGAAGAGAGAACGTGTTTGATCAGAATCATCTTTCCGCCTGGGGAGAGGGTCGCGTTGTGCCAACCCTCAATCTTTTTTTGATAGAGGTCACAAGGGACACGAAAATGCTAGAGTTGGACTTGTCATAAACGAATGGGCAGCCTAAGTAGAAGAATGGAGGATATGCGGTGGCGAAGGAAGTCAAATTGGAGAGCCTGGTGGAGTGGTTCCTGTCCGCTTTGTGGTGGGTGTAAATGACGCTTTTGTTGTTATTGACCCGTTGGCCTGAATATATATATATATATATATATATATATATATATATATATATATATATATATATATATATATATATATATATATATGAGGAAAATGTACCTAAGGTCGACCTTAGGTAAGTTACCTAAGGTCGACCTCATTTTCCTCACTTTACAACATTTATTTCTTGAATTTTTTTTATGGGATTCATCTACACCTTATTGATTGACAACATACCAAATTTCAAGTGATTATAATATTGTTTAGCCCCCTATCTATCCCTTGCAAAATTGACGGTCTAAAACTTTGCTGCTACACCGTCGATTTTGCAAGGGATAGATAGGGGCTAAACAATATTATAATCACTTGAAATTTGGTATATTGTCAATCAATAAGGTGTAGATGAATCCCATAAAAAAAATTCAAGAAAAAAATGTTGTAAAGTGAGGAAAATGAGGTCGACCTTAGGTAACTTACCTAAGGTCGACCTTAGGTACATTTTCCTCTATATATATATATATATATATATATATATATATATATATATATATATATATATATATATATATATATATATATATATATATACCTGTTAACTATGTTGTGTTTTAGGATGTTATCATGATTTACAGCTTGAGTATTTCGCTAATGGACTTGTTGTGTAGCTTGGCCCATTGGTGAAGTGCTGTTGGCATGTATTTGTATACTTGGTCCTACGTATTTTAGGATTGGGGCATTATATATTTTTGTCGTGGCCCACGCATGTCTATGTTAAATAACTTCGGTTACGTTACTGTACCGACATGAGCCTGCAATTAGAATAGAAATGACCCATAGGATCACATCCACATGCTTGATACCTTTTTTGACTTCGTTTCGAACTCTCACTTGACTTTTTGATTTGCATCCAATTTGATTATGTTCTACCATAATCCTTATTTACTCATGCTAGCAAGACAAATCTTCGTAATGGACGTATTTTCCCTTACTATCACTTCAGAAAATTGGGGGCATAGACACTAGAAGTCATAAGTGCAGGTAGAGTCTTTGCGAATTGTGCGAAGTCATGGTGGTACCTAGGATAGTCGTACTATTATGAGCCTACAACCGATTGAGAAATAGGACTTGAGGATACATCCACAAACATGATTTTAGATTTTTCTCAGACTCTTTAGCATGATTACTTTCATGTTATCTTCTCTCTCAACATGATTGCTTTTGTGTTCTTGCATACTCGAGATTTGACTAAACGATTCTCTATTGACTTCTTGAGTAATTCTTCTCGTTCCTTTGCTCTAAGTTGTTGGAAAGTGTATTATGGATTGGTCCAAGAAAAAGTTTGAGAAATTATATTTATCCTTGTCTTACGGAATCAAAGTTTTTGCAGCCATAGAAATACTTACGAGGAAGGACTTCAGACAATGGCATCATGGCTACATATGTTTCTTGAATTCTACTTGAACCATATCCTAAGCATGTTGATATTTTCTTTTGTATTTTCATATAAAGTTAATTCGAAAGTATTTCATGGATTTGGCCATTATAAGCTCAAGAACGTGTATTATTGGGCATGGGAGATGTGCACTGCAGTCATCCGTCGTATTATGGAACAAAAAAGTTATTGGCAGCAAGATGCACACTAATGTGGCAGTAACTTCACGTGACATAATCACGGAGATATGTGGTTCTCGAGTCTTACCTAGACTATGTCCTATGCATCTTGTTTGGCCTCATACCGTTCTTGGAATAATTCAACAAACCTTTCTTCTTTCTTGGACCCTACCATTGTTTGAAGTTAGTATATAGGTTTGTTTGACCGAGCTTTAGGTTCCCGTTACCTTCTACTTATTAAATGACTAAAATAGTTAAACCTTATAGTTATATTATAGAATATAATTAAGCTAGATTATTGGTGTGATTGTGATATTGGGTAGCTAGAAACGGGTAAGTTTCTTAGATATGGATACTAGTGAGATTCTGAGTCAAGTATAAATGCCTGGATATCGGATGCATAGAGCCTATTAGGAGAAATTTATAGGAGTGAACTGACGAGTATCATTGAAGAGGCTATAATACGATACCTATGATAGAATGATACGACTAGTGGTATTAAAATTCTTCTGCAGTAAACTTAATCCCTTTTTCTTCCTAGCCTATTTTTTTGAGAAGCATTTTAGAGTTGTGTTAGGAGTATTAAGGAAGGAGAGATTGTATGCCAAGCTTAATAAGTGTGAATTTTACCTTGATAAAGTTCCTTTCCCTGGACTCATAATCTCGGGAGAAGGACTTTCAGTTGATCTGGAAAAGATAGCTACCGTAGAGTCTTGGCCGACACCAATATCAGTTACAAAAGTTTGGAGTTCTCTCGGACTTGTCGGGTATTACCGCAGGTTCGTACAGAATTTCTCATGGATTGCAGAGCCCGTAACGCGTTTGACGCGCAAGGATCAAGAGTTTTGGTGGACAAAAGATTGTCAGAAGGCTTTTGAAGAGTTAAAGAAGAGGTTGACCTCTGCACCTATTTTGATGCTTCCTTCTGGATCGGAAGGGTTCGAGGTTTATAGCTATGCGTCAGGTAGTGGACTTGGACGTGTTTTGATGCAACACGAATAGGTCATAGCTTACGCATCGAGGCAGCTGAGGGTATATGAGAAGAATTATCCTACTCATGATCTGGAGTTAGCAGCGGTGATCTTTGCATTGAAGCTATGGGTGCATTATTTGTATGAAGAGCGTGTGGAGATATTTGCGGATCACAAGAGCTTGAAGTATATCCTCACGCAAAAGGAGTTGAATACGAAACAGAGGCGGTGGTTGGAGCTCATGACAGACTATGATATAGGTTTGCAGTACCATCCTGGCAAGGCAAACGTAGTAGCAGATGCTTTGAGTAGAAAGCCTACTGCATATTTCTTGATAGCTCAGCCACAGTTATTAGAGGATCTTCAGGAGCTTGGCCTCATTTTTCCCAGAATATGTGCTACTTTTTGATGTCTATAAGATGAAACCGTGGATCATACCAATCAAATTACATATTTTTCATTTTTATGGAAATGCAAATATTAGTAAAAGTCATTATGTCAGGACATCAAGGAGTGCTTGCCAAACTTGAAGTACAGTCTTCACTGGTGGATAGAATCAAGGCAGCATTACCTACAGATGCAAGATTTCAAAGAATTCGTGAGAGGCTAGAGGCTGGAGAGCAGACATGACTTCATATTCATGAGGATGGGATATTAAGGTGAGGGAATCGCCTATATGTTCCAAATGGAGAGTTGAGATAGGAGTTGATGAATGAAGCCCATTGTTCTATTTATTCCATTCATCTCGGGAGTACTAAGATGTATCGGGACTTGAAGCAGTACTATTGGTGGCATGGTATGAAGAGCGAGATTGCATGCTTCATAGAAAAGTGCTTGGTTTGTTAACAAGTGAAGGCAGAACATCAGAGGACCGTAGGTATGTTGCAGCCACTTTCCATCCCTGAGTGGAAGTGGGACCATATTACTATAGATTTTGTTACCAAATTTTCAAGGAGTCCTAATGGGATGGACACAGTTTGGGTGATTGTGGATAGACTCACGAAGTCGGCACATTTCTTGTCGTTCAAAGTGGGTCAGTCCAACGAGATGTTAGATGACTTGTACATGAGGTAAATTGTGAAACTTCATGGGGGTACCAGTTAGTATTGTCTCGGACAGGGATTCTAGATTCACCTTATATTTCTGGAGGAGTATGCAGGAGAGATTTGATACGATACTCAAGTTCAGCACTTCGTATTATCCACAGACGGATGGTCAGTCGTAGTGTACTATTCAGACCCTGGAAAATATGTTGAGAGCGTACATGTTGGACTTTGGAGGCTCTTGGGAGGACCACTTGGCCTTGGTAGAATTCTCTTACAACAACAGTTACGATGCTAGTATACAAATGGCACCATATAAAGCATTGTATGAGATGAAGTGTAGATCACCCGTATGTTGGAGCGACGTTAGAGAGCGACAGATACTTGGACCAGAGCTTGTAATACAGACAGTCGAGAAAATGAAGCGGATTTAGAGTCATCTTCAGGCAGCTCAAGACCGACAGAAGCATTGGGCCGATATGCATCGCCGATCACTGGAATCCAAAGAGGGAGAGCATGTATTTCTGAGGATTTTACCGACTCGGGGCATCCTTAGATTCAGTAGTAGGGGGAAGTTGAGTCCAAGGTATATTGGACCGTTAGATATCATTGAGTGTGTAGGAGAGGTGGCATATCGTACTCCCATCACTAGAGGGAGTGTATGATGTGTTCCATGTCTCACAGTTGAGGAGGAATATGACTGATCCCAGTTATGTACGTAGTCGATCACTAAGAGATCACGGTGGGACCCAGCTTATCGTAAGAGGAACAGCCGGTCGATATCTTCGATACGAGTGAAAAGACGCTTAAAGGGTAGACGATTAGACTGGTTGGGGTTGCTTGGAGGCACCATTCTCCGGAAGAATCTACTTGGGAGCGAAAAGATTCTATGTGTAAGCGATATCACCACTTATTCGTAGATGCTAGTAAGTCTTAGCCAAATTATTCATATGATAAGATTTTTCTATATAATTGTGCCATTTTTAATTTTGAGGATGAAATTTTCTAAGGTGGGTAGGTTTTAAGCTCCCGAATTTTTGGATTTTATTTTTAATTTTTTTATATGGATATTTTAATTTATTAAAGTCAATAATGGCTATGTTAGTAGTTTATCGTAGCTTTGATTTTTTGAAACACAACAAATATTGTTTTCTCAAATCCAATTCCATATTTGAATTTTAGACTCGTCCACTTCAGTTTGATATATCATGTCCCATCCAAATTTGATTTTCAACATTTTTTTGACTTCGTGCAACTTCAGGTCAACTTAGGCCAATTTGATTATTTATCGTAATTCTAGGCCAACTTCCAATTTGATTTCGGAACTTGACATAGATCGAAGCCGTATGACCCAGTATATGGTTTTGACCTATTTTGATTCTACGATGCACATGCCTAGGTCATATCATCCAATCGAGTTTCCATGTGCTACTTATTTACAAATGGCACATGGGACTCATTAAATTATTTTCGTTCCAATTTGACTAAAAATACTACTCGGGCCCAAACCTAATCAACCCTACTAGTTAGAGCCCAACTAAGATTACCAAAATTAAGTGGACATATATTTAAGTGAATTTTAGGGAATAAATTGCAGCCATGAGCAAAAATTACTATATCTTTGACTTGGTCAAATATCCAATCAAATTAGGAAACCTATTACTAATAGTATACTTAGGAGGACCAAATCATATCCAAATTAGTCCAATCCAAAGCCAAACCCTTGCTACGTAAATATCTATCAAACCCTAACTAATCCCCCTCTCTCATAACTGCCCTCTACCCACAAAACCCTTCCAACCAAGCGGCCAAACCTTGTGGCCGACCCCTCCATAGCCAACCCGGCGACCCCCCTTTCATTCACAAAACTTAATTTTTCCTCGATTTCTGCACCACCACTCACATGACCCTCTCGACATCTTCTTCCACCCTAGCAACTGTAGGAGCAATCTTGCGACTGTTAGAGAGGTGCACGACGTGCTACTTGGGCCAAAACTCCGCCGAATCGAAGTCTGAAACGTCACAGCAGGTTAGTCGACTTGTAGACGATGTATTACCCACTTTTTCTCATCCGTTTCACTTCAAATAAAATCTGAGAGTTACCTTTGTATGTCTACTCCAACCTCTGATCGTTGGATCCCCCAATTCCAAGCGGTTTGCCCCTGACTTTGATTCTACGACAGGGTATCCAGAACCAATGAATTCTGTTGCGAGCTATTTGTCACCTATCTAAGTTTAGTTTCTACCCTTCTAATATTTTTATTCAGAATCTAGACATGGAGAGCTTTTCGAGGCATATCTTTAGGTTAGGTTTCACATCAGTTTTCTATTTTTAAAAATTTATGACATTTGTTGTGTCACCGAACTCTAAAAAATTCTGCTTTCCTTGTGTCAAAAAGTTTCAAAACTCCATAAATCCATATTAAACTTTATGTTGTGCAAGTTTTAACATTAGAAATATTATTTTAACTAATTTATGGGATTTTTACAAAATTTAGTAGTTTTAATTAATTATTGTTTTGGGACTAAATAATGGGTCGAATTGAGGTCGCTAATTGTGGTATTGACATAGGACCTCTTGTGAAAGAGTTCCACCATTGAAAATGTAATTATACATTATATAGTTATCTACAAATAACTTCCAGAATTTAAATATATTATTTTGTTATAATTGTAAATTATTTACGAGAGAATTTGGTACTTATATGTACTTATATAATAGATATAGTGTCGTAACAACGTTGTGGCAACTAATAGATGTAGATACTCATATAATTTATATATGGTACGTTGATATAGAATATTAAATAAAATTTATTGTTATAGGTGAGCTTGAATTGACAAGGACACCAGAGTTGGTCAGGCCTACCCGCAGACAGTAGTTACAGGTAAGCGTGCCTTACCTTGGTTACATATTGTTCTTTTCTTTCTGATTGTTCATTTTGATTAGCATTGCATGACGTAGAAAATTGATACTTAGTGTCCGTTTTTGGACGGGTACAAATATCATGATAATGACATCTAGTATTGATATTAGGTATTACGTACATACTGACGTGTCCATTGAAACGTTTGACTACAGGATACCGACACATTCCTGATGCGAGGTTTACATGACTATTCTTGGTATTGACCTCATGTTAGCATTCTAAATTTCTTTATCTGTATTGCTATTACTTTCGAGATGACTGTATAGACTTGACAATACTAGATTCTAGACATAGGCATCGGAGAGAACTTGACTATAATATCAAGCCTTTGTCGTGTGGCCTGTTGTTTAATGACCTTTAACTCTGTAGTAGAGTAAAGGATTATTACTGTCAAAAATGGATTGTCCTTGGTTCCATGACACGGTACTGGGGACAATATCCTGCTAAGGTTCTAGTGAGCCTTAGTGGAAGGGGTCTGGTATTCTAGAAAAGTATCTCATTTGCATAGCACATAGATGGATACCTTAGATTGCCTTAGTTCATACTATTATTTTTGTACCTTGGCATGTATATTATGCACCTTGCTAGTCCCCTGAGGACCTGGCTATTTTCCAGGCTTAAACGATGCTGAAGACTACCAGAAGGTTTACGGTTCGGGAGCTGAGACCGGAGATATACCAGCACAGGAGGACGAGATAGTGCCAGAGGATTTCTCGTGATCATGTCACCTTCATATTTAGTCTTGCTATATTATTTTCTTTTCATCGGACTTATAGTTGATTGATACTTTGTTTCTTTTTCTGTGGTTTCGGGATGTTTTACCCCCACAGACTTCGTTACTTCTATTGCTGGATATTTGAGACATTTTTTTTATTTATTCTTGATCTCTTGGTGGACACTGTGGATGTGATTGTATACATATATATATATATATTTTTGATTGTATATATATATATTATATATATATTATATATATATATAATATTATATATATATATATATATATATATATATATATATATATATATATATATATATATATATATGCACCTACAGACTGTGTTGTGTTTTGGGAAGTTATCATGATTTATAGCTTAAGTATTTCGCTAATGGGCTTATTGTGTAGCTTGGCCCATTGGTGAAGTGCTACTGGCATGTATTCGTATACCTGGTTCTAGTATTTTGGGACTGAAGTGTTACATTCTCCTTCCTCAAAGTCTCCAACACTATCCTCAAATGCTCTTCATGTTCTTCCGGGATCTTCGTATATATGAGGATATCATCTGCAAACTCAACTACGAATCTATCAAGGTATTTATGAAATACCTTATTCATCAAGTTCATAAAAATAGCTAGAGCATTCGTCAACCAAAACGGCATCACCGAGAATTCATACTGGTCGTACCTCGTCCGAAATACAGTCTTTGGAATGTCTTCCTTCTTCACCCTCACCTGGTGATAACCCGATCGTAAATTGATTTTCGAAAATACCTTGGCACCGCTCCACTGATCGAAAAGATCATCTATCTGCAGCAATGGGTATTTATTCTTGATGGTGAGGCTGTTCAAGGCTCTATAATCGATGCACATTCTTACCGTCCCATTTTTTTGGTACGAATAACACCGGAGTACCCCAAGGCAAAGAACTCGATCTGATAAAGCCTTTATCTTCCAATTTATCAACTTGCTTCTTCAACTCTACTGCCTCATTGTTGTAGATCTTGTAGACATTCTTTGACACTGGTTCCGCTCCCTGTATTAGATCAACGGAGAATTCAATATCTTTATCGGGCGGAAGTCCTGGCAACTCTTCGGGGAATACATCCAAGAATTCTATAATAATATGATGCATTGCTTCATTCTCCTTCATCACACTTCCAAAGCTAATCCCATCAGCCTGT